>JBCEWC010001555.1:0-40212 GCA_038996855.1 Solanum aculeatissimum | reverse complement strand
AGTTCTAATAGATGAATGAGGGTTTAGGGAATGTTTTAGGGGTTTAGGAGACCTTAGGGGACCAAAAGGGGGCTTAGGAAAATGTTAAATCACGAAAATACCATTAATAAGATGGAACTTTTAATTGTACACAGTGCCCAAATGGCAGCTACTGTTCCGTTTACAGGCACACGGCCCGTCAAACACACCGTCCAACCTCACTAAGCCATTTCTTCAGCGTGAACTCTCGGAGGACTTTCTGTTACACTTCGCGAACCCCTTAGCGGTCCATTCAAGGTGTGACTGGACGTTTAAAGCACCGTCCAACCATACTTATATCTAAAATCATCAGCCTTGTCTTGGCCAAGCCACTGCTTCACTTCACGAGGCAGAGCACAAGCCGTCTAGCTCCAAACGGACCGTCCAAGGTCTCGTTGGTTTAGACTTGGCTTAGGGGTGGTTCCAGGCAACCCTAAGCTCCCTGTAAGATCCCACAACACCCTATACATACCGTGAAACGTTTCACGGTCCGTGTCCCTGCCCTTGGTAACGTTTCTGAGACTATCTCCAATGACTTCCGAATTTCAGACAGTCTCACTGATTGGGCCATATCTCCCTCATCCGAACTCCAAATTGAGTGAAACCACTTGTGTTGCAAATATAACTCAAACGGCTTCAATGTGATATGTAGTAGCTCATATGGTTCATCCCACATCAAAAGTTATGACTGTGTGAAGTACATTGCCAAAACTGTCCCTCTAGGCCACCAACTAGCCCAATTTGCGTTCGGCCACTTAAACTCAACCCGTGGTTACCAAAACCCATCTATGGCTTTTATTACATCATAGAATGCCAACCATAATATTATTTAGAAAATGTTTGGGTTGTTACATGAGTTTTCAGATATTGAGGGATCAATTTACATTGGCTCCTATTCTGACTCTACCAAATTTCTTAGATGAGTTTGTGGTATGTTTAGATGCTTCTCAAATTAGGTTGGGTTGTGTGCTAATTAAACATGGTAAGGTGATAGTTTATGCCTCTAGGAAATTGAAGGTGCATGAACACAACTACCTAACTCATGATCTTAAATTGGCGATTGTGGTGTTTTTTTTAAGATTTTGAGACATTACCTATACAGGGTTCATGTTGATGTGTTCACCGATCATAAATGTCTACAATAAGTGTTCACCCAAAGGGATCTCAATTTGTGAAAAAGAATATGGTTGGAACTCCTTAGGAATTAGGACATGAGTGTTCAATATCATCCCGATAGATAAATATTATAGTTGATGCCCTTAATATGTTATCTATGGGGAGTGTGACTCATGTTGATGAAGGGAAGAAAGATTTGGTAAAAGACGTTCACCATTTTGCTAGATTGGGTACTACACTGGGTGACTCTAAGGATGGTGGTATGCATTTTCAAAATGGGGCCAAATCTTCTGTGGTGGTAGATGTCAAGCAAAAGTAGGATTTAGATCCTTCTTTGGTTGAATTGAAGGAGTTAATTGCTGAAAAGAAGATTGGGGTTTTCTCCCAAGGGGGAGATGGTATGTTTTGGTATCTTGATCGGTTATGTGTGTCCCAATGTTGATGGGCTTAGAGCAGTGATCATGAGTGAGGCTCATAACTCTTATTATTTTATACATCCGGGTCAACCAAGATATATCGATACTTGAGAGATGTATATTGGTTGCATGGTATAAAAATAGACATAGCCAAGTTCTAGTTCAAATGACCTAGTTTTCAACAAGTAAAGGTGGAGCACCAAGAGGACAATTCAAACTTTGGAGAACATGTTGAGGGCTTGTGTGTTGGAATTCAAAGGAAATTGGGATGATCATCCACAGCTCATTGAGTTTGCTTATAATAATAGTTATCATACTAGTATTGTGATGACACCATTTGAGGCTTTGTATGGAAAAAGGTGTAGGTCCTCAGTTGGTGGTTTGAGTTTAGAGTGATGGCCTTTATTGGCCAAAATTTGGTAATTGAGGCTATGGCAAAGATGAAGTGAATTTGGGAAAGGTTGAAAATAGTTCAAAGTAGGTAAAAATTGTATTCAGATGTTAGAAGAGAGACCTTGAGTTATTCTTGGGTGATTGGGTGTTTTTGAAAGTCCCACATTTGAAGGGTGTGATGTGTTTTGGCAAGAAGGGCAAGTTTAGCCCCCGGTATATTAGCCCTTATGAGGTCGTTGAGCGGGTTGGCAACGTATCTTATAGATTGGACTTGCCTACGGATATAGTTTCTATTCACTGGTCTTCCATGTGTCCATGTTGAGGAAATTTCTTGGTGAACCTAGTGCAATTGTGCCTTTGGATGGTGTTTGTATCGAGGAGAATTTGACTTATGAAGAGATGTTGGTTAACATCTTCGATAGGCAAGTAAAAAGGCTTCGCAATAAGGATGTGACTTCGATAAAAGTGCTTTGGAGGAATTAACATATGGAGAGTGTTATGTGGGAAGTAGAGTTGGATCTGAGGAAGCGATATCCCCATCTTTTCCAATATAATAAAGCCCAAGGTACTAGGTTTTTCTAATTCTGAATGGCCCTAATTCTTACAAGTCTTGGGTCTTATGACATAACATGCATAGATGTGCACTAAAGTGATATATTTTTTTGAAGTCTTGAATGGTTTGAAAATGAATTGACAAGAGTTTCAATGACTTGTAATTTTCAAGAAATGGTCTATGCATTATGTTTACTTGTTAAGATGTTTCTTGTTTAAATCTAGCCTTTCAAGCCCTATTCTAGCCTATTTGAGGATGAATGTTCCCATCGGGGAGATGATGTAACAACCTGGACTTTTGAGAAACTTATCTATGCTTATCTCACTAGTTTCCAACTCTTCTTAAGTTTTTAATACATGTTTTGGGTCTCACTTGTCAGGTCTTGATCCAAAGAACTCATTCAGGTAAGTTTTGTATGAGGATAGGTGGAAGGACTAATTTTAAATGGCCATATATCTTAGCACTGGATGGACTAGGTGGGACATAACCTATCATATTGAAGCTGTTGGAGTTATCCTTCCAATGCTACTAGTTTCACTTGATTCAAAGTTTGGATCATTAAGGTATGCCTATTTTTGTAAATTTTGGTTGTACAGTGAATTTTCTGAAATTTGGCTAAGGCATGTCACCACGGGACCCTACACGGGTTGTGAGATCTTATACGGTCCGTGTAGGGTTTTCATGGTCCTCAGTATGAGGTATAATGAAGTGTTCAGGAAGTTCATAATGCAAGGATTGGTGCTAGGTATAAGGTTAGTATTCCAAAACTAGCGTCAACGAGACGAAATCCCTCATGGGTTGTTTAAGCCTTGACGGGTCATGTGGCTTCATGGTGCCAAAACTTGGACGGAAATTAGCCAAGTGAGGTTCCAGGACCATTTCACGATCCATGTAAGGCCTCACAGTCCGTGTAGCCTCCCGTATGGGTGTAGGGGTGAAACACTTCTAAGTATGAAATTACCATTATAGAACTTCGTCAGTGGGAATTTTTCTAAGGATGGCTTCACAGACAGGTATACAGTCCGTGTGACCTTGTACGGACCGTATTTCCACTTCAAGGGACCCTTGGAAACAATTTGTATTCCATTTAATTAATGGTTTTCTTGTAATTTAAATATTTCCTAAGGTCATTTTGGATATCATATGATCTCCTAACCCTCTAATTTGAACTATGTTCATTCAACCTCATTTAGAATTCATTCTAACACTTAGAATTGTATTCAAACTCTCTTAATAACTTCTTCAAGGCTCTTGTTGGGACTTAACTTTGGAATCAATGGAAGACCTTCCAACTTCATCAAATTTTCAAGTTTCTTCTTGGCTAGCAAAGGTATGTGGGAATTGATACATTGCTCCTTTCAACCATGAAGATCCCAAATCTCTTTTACTCTTTAATTTATGGAATTGATGCTTACTTTAATTATGGGTCCTTTGGTTAATTGTTTATTTCATTAAATTGAGTTGTGGGCTATGTTTAATTGATGTTTTTAAAGGGAATTAAGCCCCAACATATTGAATTGCGTGAACATTATGAAGATTTGAACATACATTGGCCCTTGAAATCTTGATTTAAGCATGGGCAATCTAAATTTTTATTTGAATGTGAATTTATTTATGGATTTTACTTGAATTTTGTATTATATTCTTGATTTAAGCACAGAACTCTATTTCCCATGCATACCTCTCATCACTCATGGCATATGCATAATTGAAACTTGGTTTTGATGAAACTTTTTATATGGGCTTAGTCCCACCTTGACTTGACTTGACTTGATCTTGAACGACATGGGATATGACTAGAATGTTATCACTGCTTGTCTTGACATGGCTCGTTGAGAAACCTTGGATGCTTACACCATCTTGTACTTGTCTTGAATGAGCTACTCTTGTGCATTGATTCTTGAACTCTTGTTTGGAATTTTAGCCTAAATATTAAAGGACTTGTACTATGATTTGGCTTTGACCCCAACAATGCATTATATTGATTTGAATGAAAAACCTTCATTTGAAATCTTTTATACGTATATGTATTGTCAAGAGTTGTGACTTAGCACCGAGTGGATTATATGTCGGGGGGAACTATCGCCGAGGGTTCCCACTCCTTTCCCATAACTATGTGCCAACATAGGATTCTCCCTTCTTGGGATTGACTTGTATTCTCCCTTTTGGGATTGACTTGGGATCTACCTGGCAAGTAGTCCGCCCTTCTCGGCGTAGGGTAAATACCAGGATTCTAAGTAGTAGCTCGCTTGGTATACCTTGTGTCGGTTGAGGTCACATCTCCAGTATGACTATTATACTTTCACATTCATGCATCATGGATTTCATGGCATATTCATATTATGATCTTTTTTTATATATTTCCTCCTATGTATATATGTGCCCTTGTCATATTGCATTGAAATGTGAATATTACTACGTACATATACATTGCATGCCCGCATACTTATTGCATTATATGTACTAATGCATACTCTTTTATCTACATGATCTAACCATTTAGGGACCGAAGACAATATCTATCCACCTTTGGATGGTTAGCTTGGTGATCTTGGATTGTTGCTAGTGGTGACCCCTTTATTCCAAAGGCAAGACTCACCATCCTCTACCTTATGTTACATTATTTATTTTCTATCTTATGACTTGAGGGTGCGCCCGGGACATGTCGTGGCCCCCGTCTTATCTTATATAGAGGCATTGTTGGACATATCAAATTTTATTATACGTTCATGTTATATGCTTGTTTGAGATGCTATGGCTATTTTATACTTTGACTATGATTATGTTATGTTTGTGATGATGATGAAAGTCCTAAGCCCCATCTTATCCCCATAGCATGAGTCATATTTACCCACCCCTTAGTTTTTATATGCCATGTATTATCTGAATCCATGAAACTCCCTACCCCTATGACATCCCCATCGCTTGAGTTCAAAGTCTCGTACTTCTTAGAATTATGTTCTTTACATGTTATTTATGCGCTTCCGAACAAATAATGTATGAGTGCACGTTTTGAGGCTAGTTTAGGGACCCTCAGGTTCCCATTCGCCATGTCACTCTTATGCTCTAGGCTCGAGTTGTGATAGGTTCAATCCCAAAACAATTTGAATATATGCAATTCATGAAGATCATGTATAATTATGAAGAATTACATCACTTTGAATCATAAACATAAGCATTCATAATGTACATTCATGGACCCTAATGGTTCATATAAAGAAACCACTATAAAAGCCATAAAAACCATGTAACTCTAGGACAATCCATACGTAAATAGGTAAACAAATATAGACATAAATGTAATTCATGCAATCAAAAGAGAATAGGATAAATCATAAAGTTCATACTTTAAATCAATATAAAGTGGAAGCTTCTTTGGGTTTCATGGGTGGAAGTATCCTATGGATGAAAACTCACATGCCTTGGTATAGAAACTAGTAAAATTTAAGGGAATTTACCTTGAATCCTTGGATGAATTGTGTGATCTTCAATGGAGTTCTATCTTGTGGAAGAAGAATGTATTGAGAGTTGTTTTAGAGAGAGAAGTTTTGATTTTATGAGTTGGGTGAGAATGAGTGACTTATAAGGACCTTAGGGTAGTTAAAAGGAAGTAATTTGGTCCAAAAACCATCCACAAAAGGCCCATGAGATCTACCATGGCTCGTGGTGGGGACTACGACCTATGGTGGGCTCCATGGTCAACCCTATTTCCTAAACACTTCAGGGCCTCATCCACAAAGGCCCTCCACGACTGGTGGTGCACACCACAGCTCATGAAGGGTCCCATGGTGGGAGCCTTATACCATTTTCGAGAAATATCACTTTTTAGGCCTTGGTTTCTGACCTTTCAACTAATAGGACCTCATACATCATGGATTCTACCTTGAAAAAGTAGCCTCTCTCTTCTCAATGTGGGATTTACAACAAAATCTAGGTTATAGCTCGCATGGTCTTATTATCAATTAAGGTTGATATCCCATAAAATGACTAAGTTTACTTTAATCTTCATTATAATATGATATTTGACCATATGCTTTCAAATTGTGTGTTACTTTATGTTTTATTTGCTATCCACGTTATTCTGGTATTACATCTCTTGTCTCATGCACCATTTACTTCATGTTATCCATTTCCCATACATAATACATTAAAAGTATTAACGAATACTCTATGCCTACATTATTTTATAATGTAAGGTCTATGATTCATCTTCCATCTAGTTTCTAGCTTGGAAGACTCTTTAAGAAGGATTGGTAAGTCCTTATGGTTCGGGGGAAAGCCTATCACTTGATGTTTCATGGTTCTTTTAGTTTACTTTACTACTTGAGACTATGTCATTTTCTTTTTATTGAATATGGTTAAGCTATGAATTTGTCTAAAGCCCTCAATATGTTGACTAGAAGAGGCACGTTAGATGTATAGAGTCTATGTTGCCTTTTCATTTTGGATAAAGCTTACTTATTTTCTCTTATGATGTTGAGATGAGACTATTTTCCTTTTCCATTCTAGATTGTGATGATGCTTTAATTGCTCTATAAATACTTATTCATATGCTAAGAGGTTTGGTTGGGATCGTTCGGAGTTTCGATCATCATGTAAAACCTAAGGCCTAGCTTAGATCATGACATAAAGTCTTGTAGAGTGGTAAAAAGATATTTGTACTTTTCTTTGAGATGCTATAGAACTTTAGGAAACTTTCTCTTTCTTCCTTCATGTTTTTACCTGATGCCAATTGGTATCTAATTCCTTCATTCTTATGTTCGTAGATAATTAACACTAGATGAAATGGAGCAAAGTAGGCAACTATACTTATTGAAAACAACATCTCAAGGGTAAGAAAAGGCAGTTGTAGTGGTAGAGAGAAAGCATCACCCACTAGGGATAGAGCTCAAGCAATGGTTAAGAAAAGGTTGGCACCCCTCTTCCACTCAAGAATATTTTTAGAAAGAGGTTGAGTCTATAAATTAGGTTGGGATGGAGCTAGAAGTGCCAACATTAGTTGGAGGTGTAGGATTTTCTGCTATGTCAATAATGTTATTTAGTAGGTGCAATTTGTTTTGATAGGTTGGAAGGTACGAGAGCCACTCCCATTGTGTTGAATACTCAAGTTCGGAGTGACTACCCCATTATTGCCACAACCCCCAAGATGGATGAAGTTTGGGTGTAGATGCATTTTGCTATCCAATACTAGGCCCTATCATGACTGGGATCGAGCATGGTTATTGACAAAGTTTTTGAAACTAAAACCTCGATCGTTCTACGGTAAAGAGAATTAGAATTTATCTGAGTTTATTCTAGATTGTTATGAGATATTGCATATGTTTGATATTGTGCAACAACATAAAGTGGAGTTTATTACTTTTTAGCTGCAAGGTGATGACTATCAATGGTGGAAGAATCACGTGGAGTATCATTCGTCAATTGTCCCTCTAATGACTTGGTACAACTTTCATACCCATTTTTTGGAAAAATATATGCCTCATATTACTCTGAGATAGCAAGAAAGTTGAGTTTTGGGCTCTTGAATAAGGCAGCATATTTGTTGCAATTAATTAGGCTAAGTTTCATGCCTTCTGTTACCACGCTACTCAACTATTGGTCACTGAATGGGGAAGGATTCACCTGTAGGTTAAAGGTCCAAATATTGAGTTACAAGCTCTATCTATTCACATGACTTTTTCAGGCAAAATAGAGGGGGTCAAGCAAGTAGAGAAAGCTAAACTATTTTTTGAGAAGCCCAAGAATATGGGTTATTTTTTTAGGGTTATTGAGATTTTTTCTACACTTTTAATTCCTATAATATATCTTTGTAAGCTCAATTTAGGGAGTGTTTTAGAATTCTAAGGCCTCTAACCACCCCATTCACTCTTATCCTCCCAAAATAAAATTCTCTTTCTAGATCTTCTTTCTACAACAAGCTAGGGTTCTAGAGCTTTAAGCCTTCATTTAAGAAGATTATTACAAGATCTTCATTAGGGTATGTGTGAATTTACATAATGGGTATCTTTTCACCCATTAGTCCTAAAGAAACTCTAATTTCTTACAATTATGATTCCTACAAATATAGAGTTTTGTGATCTTTATGAACTCTTATTATATTTCATATTTCTAGTCATATTTTGTCTTCAGTTGCATGAATTAAGCATGAATATATGATTTCAAGTATGTTTGCATGATTTTTTAATGATTATGCTATGAACCCTAAGAATGCAAGTATTTTCATTATCTCAAGTATGATATTTCCATAGTCATGATTATGAACTTAGATTTCATGAATTATGGATGCTTTTAGATAAAGTTTTAATTTATTTATATGAATATTTTCATTTAGATGTCTTCAGATAATAGTTTCTCTCAAATTATGCTATGTTATGAACTCATGATTTTAAGGAGTTACTCTTATGATGATTATCAGATTTATGAATGACTTAGTATTATCAAATTCTTATTGTCTCATATGATTATGTATGATTTATGTTGCAAGTTTACTTAGCACAGAGGACCTAGGGATGAAGGCTCTACCATTAGTAGAGGAATGAGATCTTTACTAGTAATAAACTTAGATTTCATGAATTATGGATGCTTTTAGACAAAGTTTCAATCTATTTATATGAATATCTTCATTTAGATGTTTTCATATAACAGTTTCTCTCAAATTATGCTATGTTATAAACCCATGATTTTAAGGAGTTACTCTTATGATGATTATCAGATTTATGAATGACTTAGTATTATTAAATTCTTATTGTCTCATATGATTATGTATGATTTATGTTGCAAGTTTACTTAGCACAGAGGACCTAGGGATGAAGGCTCTATCATTAGTAGAGGAATGAGATCTTTACTAGTAGTTCTTTTGTCCCAGAACTACGTTCCCCTACAGGTGTTATTTTAGATAGATATTAGATAGTGGATCCACCTTTGCTCAGACTTATGGTCCTTGTCTTGGCAATTAAGACACTATTTTTAGGTGTGAGAGCAGTGCATTAAACTTCATGATGTAACTCACATGATTTATGTTGGGTAACAATATCTCTCGTATATGATTACAATTATAATTATGACTTTAAGACCATTACATGAACTTATACTGTCTTTATTAGAATCAAATTATCAATTTTATGTCATGCTTACTTGTTCATTACATTATCATGTTTTCATACTTATCCATATTGTATCATGTTATTTTGCATTTCTTATATTCAATATATTCAAAGTACTAATCGCATACCCTTTTTTCTATATTGTTTCATAATATAGGTTCAGACTTCCCTATCAGGCTCCAATTAGTATCAACCCTTTTAGCAATTGACATTTATTGAGTCCTGATGGTTCAAGGATAGACTAGTTTTTCTTTTATTGTTATCATTTTAAATTTTAGATTTAGATTTAGCTAGGTGTTAGTCCTAGCAACTCATCTATGATAAGTAGAAGCTTTCAGAGACACGATTAGATTATCCACTTATGTTGTTTTATTATATTTCTTCTAGTATGATATAAGATTGTTTAGATAGTCCATGCTTTACCTTCGCTTCTCAATTATTGTACTATATTTTAGTGCATTTTATGTCATGTGATTAGTGTGGAGTTTTTCAAGATCCGAAGTACTGTGTTATGACTAGAGGGTAGTCCCGAGTCATGACAAACTTTTTATCAAAAGATAACGTTCAAGTTTCATAGAGTATTTGAAAGACACATTAAGTAGAGTCCAATTAGTAGGTGTATAGTGTGCCACATTTATGGATGAACGACTGCGAGTCATTTAAGAAATTGTTCACTTCTTTCAATCTCAATGCCATGCGATAGATATAAACTCCATAAAGTTTCCTTATAACAGATGATTTTTATGTTTATAGAATCATTCCTCCAAAAAAAAGTCCATAAAAAGAAATTTAAACGTGGAACAAGAAGCATTCTAGCTTCGGTTGATCCTTTGACCAAAGAAGTCATTAATACTAGATTTAGGGCTTTTTTCAAGTTTTTGTCCAAACTATAACTACCCAATCTAATCGAGAGGTTGCAGCCTCAACCAATCCTTATATGAATTCGGCTACTACTAAAGTTTAGGACTTCGCTCGAATTAATCCTTCAGAGTTTCATGGTTATAAGATGAATAAGGAACCACCAAAGTTCATTGATGGTATTAAGAATATCACTGAGATCATGGGTCTTTCATCAATTGAGAGTAGACCTAGTTGCTTATCAATTGAAGGTCATGAAGCAGATTTGGTATAATCACTGTAAGGATAATAAGAGGCTATGGATTAAAGTCCAATTGACTGGAGTACATTTTAGGGTATTTTTCTAGAATAGTTCTTCTCATTTAAGCTAATGGAAGCAAAGGTCTAAGATTTCATAAATTTGAAGCAAGAAAATATGATTGTGAAAGAGTATTCTTACCAACTATGATAGCCGATTTCAGATCTTGAATGAGCAAGTTTATTTTTGATGTTCTAGAATTGGTGTTGAAGGAGTGTAGAATTGTCATATTGATTAAGGATATATCTTTAGGTTGATGACCCACGATCAACAAATCAAGAAAGGAAAGCTCAAAACAGAGTGCTAGAGAGACTAAAATGACTCGGAGTGATTTTGGTGATCACTCTTAACAAAAATCTAGTATTAGTCATTCTTAATTTTGTTAGAGATATTGAGGCCCAAATCCATGTTTAGCTAGTGCTCCGATGCCTATGTTCAACAAGGATAAGGTGTCAAATCTTAGGCTATAGAGTAGTGCTTCTAGTGAACATTCTTTCCCCATATGTCAAAAGTATGGGAAGAGCTATTCAGGAGAGTGTTTAGAAAGAACTAGTGATGCTTTGGATGTGGCAAAATAGGTCGTAGATCGAGGAATTGCCCTTAAAATGCTAGTAGGGATGGATATTTTAACCAACAGGATAAGACTAGTGCTTTTCAGGTTGCCCGACTTAATAGGGTTCCTCATCTAGTTTTTGTGGTGGAAAGCTCCAAGGTTTAAACTTGATAAGATCAAGAGTCTTTCTCTGTGTGGTAATGCGTATGTTACAAGTCTTCCATCTTGATGTTTATGCTTTACTTGATTCAGGAGCAAGTTTTTTTTTTGTGATTCCCTATGTTACTATAATGTTGATGGCAGTCTTGAAATCCTATTAGAATCTATCCTAGTATCTACTCCTATTGGCGAGTTAATTTTAGCTTAATGGGTATATAGAAATTGTTTGGTCTCAATCTCTCATAAAATTACCTTAGTTGATAATATAGGGATAGATATGCTTGATTTTTATGTTACTCTTGCCATAGATTAGATGTACTCGTATTATGATTCAATTGAATATAGAATCAGAATCATTAAATTTTAGTTTATAAATAAACCAATTCTCGAATGGATAGGTAGTACCTCAATGTTTATAGGTCAGTTTCTTTTTTACCTTGAGTCTATAAGGATAATTTTGAAGGGTTGAATCTATCATCTAGTTTGAGTTGAGGACTCTTTAGTCAGTTCTAGTCATGCATGAATTTTTAGAAGTATTTTCAAAAGATCTTATTAGAGTTTCTCCCAAAAGAGAAATTAACTTTAGAATTAACCTTCTCCCTAATGCCCAGCCTATCTTTATTCCTTCTTATAAAATGGCTTTAACTGAGCTTAAGAAGTTGAAAGATTAATTAAAGGACCGATTAGATAAATATTTCATCATCTCCGTTATTTCTCCAAGGGGTGCTACCCTCTTTGTGCATAAGAAAGATAGTTTTTTCCAAATACGCATTGATTATCGAGAGTTGAATAAAGTGACACTCAACATTAAGTATTACATCCCTAGAATTGATGACTTATTTGACCATATTTAGGGTAGGCATTTATTTAAGATAGACTTCAAATCGGGCTATTGCTAGACTTGGAGAATGTGGCATTTTGATGGTAGACTTCAGACTCAATATGGTTACAATGAATTTATGGTTAAGTCTTTTAGACTAAAAAAATGTTTCCAAAGTTGTTATGGATTTGATGAATATAGTGTTCAAATGGTATTTGAATATGTTCATTTTTATCTTCATAAATGATATCTTGGCCTATTCTTAGATAGAAAATGAGCACGCAGGCCATTTGAGGATTGTTTTGTAGATTCTTAAGGATTGCCAATTATTTTCTAAGATTATATAGTGTGAATTTTGGTTCAGGTCAGTAGTATTCCTTGGTCATGTTGTTTCTAAACAACGCATAAAGGTTGATCCTAAAAATATCAAAGTGGTTAAGGACTAGCCTAGACCATTTTCTACTTCTTTCTACCTCAGATATTAGAAGTTTCTTGGGTAAGCCTAACACTATTGAAGTAGATCAAAAAACACAATATAAATCATAATCAAGCAATGGAGTAGAAATCATGAAAAATAATAAAATTACACACTTGAAATTCATTGAAAAAGTGAAGTAATCTTTGGGCTCCATGAGTACAAGGGACCCATGGATGAATATCACATACCTTGAATGTTTTACTCGAGAAAAAATTAAAAATCAGTGGAGGAATTGAAATTTCTAGCTTGATCTTCAATGGAGATTTAGGCACCTTCCTTGAGAGAGAATTTTACTAATAAGTGGATTAAGGAGAATGAGGGAAATTAGGAAAAATTGAGTAGCTATAGGCTTGTAAAAATCTCCCAAAACTTCATAGTATAGAGCTGATGAGGTAAGAAAAAGTCCACAATGCCCTTCATTATTAAAACCTGAAATCAGACAAAGAGGGTTACCGAGGTCCATGTCACGGACTTGACCTACCTCAGTTCATTTTTTGCTGAAATCTATTAGGAAGGGATTTTGAACTATCTTTGGCCAAGTCCACAATGCGGACTTGGAACACACTCTTTTGTTCCAAAAATTTCATGCCCAGAAAATTTCATGGAATGATTTTTCCTTCTAAGTGTGTGCGATTTCATCATTGGATATCCTTTCACCCATTGAGTTCCAAAGAAAATCTTGTTCTTTAGTTAATTCAATTCTACATAATTTAGAATTCCACTTAAAAGCATGATCTACATCACATTTCAATTTTTCTTCGTGAATAATCCATGAATACATGTATTTACCTAAATTTAGTATTTTAATATAATTATGTTGTGAGCCTTTAGAATAAGAAAAATTTATGTCTTTAAAACTGTGTTGGTTAAATTGCATGCTTTATTTAGGATGATAGAATTTGACATGATCAATTGTACCTTCGACTTCATTTTATCTGTCTAAATTGCATGTCTAACAAGATTTCAACTTCATTTCATATATTCATATCTTTATTTCATAGCACATAGCCAAATGAGCACCAAGAATACATTGTAAAAATAATTTCTAGGCATTGTTATACGATCCTTATTAAAAATTATAATATTGTGTACACAATTTCTGTACAAAACTATAATACAAGACTACAAGTACATGCAACCACCCCATTAGAATCCCTATCTACCATTAAAATCACTTCAGAAGTTCTTCAAGAAAAAGAGGAAAAGATCATGAAAAGAAAAAGAAGAGGAGCAAGACAGGTTCTATCTTGATGTAATTAGTGTACCTCAACTAGTAGTTTATCTGTTTTTTATGAAATAAACTAAATTGCAACATCAAAACAACGGGTTCGACAAAAATTTAACAATGAAAAATTTTATACTTTATCAATCCTTTTTTATGTGACATTGTTTGATTAGGTACGAAATTTATAAAACACAGAAGATTCTTAAAAAGGCTAATTTCAAATATATATAATAAACTAATCTAGTTTACAATTAGTATAGTCATATTTTATTTACATAAATAATAGCAAAATATTATAGGAAATATAGAGTGACTATACAATATAATTTGTCAAAAGTCATAGAAAGTATACATTGACTATACAATATATATTATTTATATATGAGTTATACACTGAATTAGGGGTGTCAAACGGGTGGGTTGGATTGAAATTGATAATGTTAAAATAGGTTGAAATAGAAATTGGGTTGGGTTATGACCTGCTTAAATTTATTTTGGGTTCAAACGGGTTTGGCTCAAATGGCTAAAATTCGGGTTGGGTCATGACCCGCCTAATTTGACCCGCTCAATCTCAATAATTCTGACATATTATTATTTATTTTTTATGACCATAATTTGAATTTCAACTCAAAAAAAAAAGTTTGGGCGAGTTCGGTCGGTTATCTATACTTGGGTTCATTTTTGACACCCTTACACTGAATATACATCATAGTACACTCAAATATTGAATATAACTTGACTATACATGAAATATATACTAAATATACATGTTTATGCAACGAATAATCATTTTTGATAATTACTTTAATAGAATGATCATCTATTATAATTATCCCCTTTAAAAGTTATAATCTAAAATAATTCCTAAATATTTGTATAACTTAAATTAAATATTTTTAAGTACAGTTAAATTATACTTTTAAAAAAAATGAATTACTGAAAAAGAGTATCACGTGGAATATGACTCGATGGATAGCTCTTTTGGAGTTTTAATCTATTCCAATAGAGTAATAAGACAAGACATCGAAGAGCCTTGCACTAGCACTGAGAAATTGTCTGACACGTCAGGGGTAAGGGTTAATATATTTTGTCCGATGGGTTAGAATATCACATTAATTTACTTCAGGGGTCAAACTGGGAAGTTTGTAAAAATTGTGAGCCAAATTTTGTCATATTTATTATTTAGAGGACACACCATGTCATTTTTCTTTAAATTTATTCTCACGTATTAATGGGCACCCTTGGAATTTCGAAAAATCAAATAATTTTAAATTTAATCATAAATTTGGATATGGAATATTAAAAAAAAATTATATAAAATTTATATATTTGAAAATTATGTTAAAATTATTATAAGTTACAATAATTAATGATTCAAAATATTTTTAAAAATACATACAAAAATTAGAATCAAAGATATATTTGTTTAAATTTAAAAATATAAAAAATATCACATAAATTGAGACATAATAGAAGAATGATTTAGTAGGTGTTTTAGAATTATACAAATATCTATAATATAGAGAGATTAGTTTATGATTGCCAATCTCAATGACAAAATTAGTTATTTAGTGTATTATTAATAGTTCTATCTTCAATCATCCATAAATTTTCTTATAATTTTTATATGTATTAATTATGTAAGTTTCTAAATTGTTAATCAAACATCATATTAATTTTACACATAATTATTTTATTTCTTATCTAGCTATCAAATATCGTATAATTTATACCTAAATAACTTGAGCCTCAACTAATAAAAATATAAGTGATTGCGAAGGTTAGGTCAAGTCAATATATTTAGCAGAGCTCTATTTTCAAATGTATGGAGTGCATATATAGGTGGTAGCAGAGTAGTAAGAGAGGGTAGAGAGGAGAGAGCAGCATGAGAAAACCGATGGAGCTCAACAGATGTATTGTGCCGCAACCTATCACCACCATTTACCGTCTCCACATGTTTCTCCATTCCCTAATCATGCTAGCACTAATATACTACCGTGTATCTAATTTGGTCAAATTCGAAAACATCCTCAGTTTACAAGCAGTTGCTTGGGTTCTTATCACGTTAGGTGAACTTAGTTTCATCGTCAAGTGGTTCTTCGGACAAGGGACTCGTTGGCGTCCTGTTGATAGGGATGTCCTCCCTGAAAACATCACTTGCCCAGATTCCGAGCTACCCCCCATTGACGTCATGGTTTTCACTGCCAATCCTAAGAAAGAGCCAATTGTAGATGTCATGAACACTGTCATATCCGCAATGGCTCTTGATTACCCTACGGACAAATTGGCTGTGTATTTATCTGATGATGGAGGATGCCCCTTGACGTTGTACGCCATGGAGGAAGCTTGTTCCTTTGCCAAGTCGTGGCTACCTTTTTGTAGGAAGTATGGAATTAAAACAAGGTGCCCTAAGGCATTTTTTTCTCCATTAGGAGAAGATGACCGTGTATTGAAGAGTGATGACTTTGTTGCTGAAATGAAAGAAATGAAGGTATGGTAACACAAAAGGAAATTAGCATATATCTGTGCGTTTTCTACTTGACTATGATATATTTTTCTAATTTTGCAGTTAAAATATGAAGAGTTCCAGCAGAATGTGGACCGTGCTGGTGAATCAGGAAAAATCAAAGGTGACGTAGTGCCTGATAGAGCCGCGTTTCTTAAGGTATTCTTAACAACAAATGAAAATGCATCTTTCTACTTAGCTTTTTTTCTTCATTCTGATGAAAGATTTTGGCTCCAGGTACTAAATGACAGGAAGACGGAGAACGAGAAGAGTGCAGACGATTTAACTAAAATGCCTTTGCTAGTATACGTATCCCGTGAAAGAAGAACTCACCGTCGCCATCACTTCAAGGGCGGATCTGCAAATTCTCTTGTATGAATTAATTAATTAACTATGTTCACTAAATTAAATTGTTGTTTCTCCTCCATCAATGACAATTTTTTCTAATATTATGCAGCTTCGAGTCTCAGGGATAATCAGTAATGCCCCCTATATACTGGTTTTAGATTGTGATTTCTTCTGTCATGATCCAATATCAGCTCGGAAGGCAATGTGTTTCCATCTTGATCCAAAGCTATCACCTGACTTAGCTTATGTGCAGTTCCCTCAAGTGTTTTACAATGTTAGCAAGTCCGATATTTACGATGTCAAAATTAGACAGGCTTACAAGGTTCTTTAAAAATTTCTTTAGTTTCTTAAAATTAAGCAGAGAAATAGTTTTAGCTTAAAAGTTGATTATGATAATTTACTTGTTTTAGACAATATGGCACGGGATGGATGGTATCCAAGGCCCAGTGCTATCGGGAACTGGTTATTTTTTGAAGAGGAAGGCGTTGTACACGAGTCCAGGTCTAAAAGGTACCTTTTTTATCTAAAGCCTTCCCTACTCGCTCTTCTTTACTTATTGCATATTTACTTGACATTGTCTTAACACTAATATATTTATATTGATAATTTTATTATAATAGGTGATAAATTATATTTTATCTTTTAAATTGAACAAATATTTATTTTTAGTGCAATAAATCAATAAAAGTGGAGTATACTCCGTCCTTTTCATTTTACTTTTTTAGTATAATTTAACTTTTTATTTTTCATTTTTGTAGATCTAGAGAAAATCACTATTTTCATCCAATATTACCTTTATGATTAAATAATTACATGTAATATAATTAGTCAAATTTATATTTTTAAAGCATCATTATTATTTTTAATTCAGTAAAATAAATTTCTAAAAATCACTTTTTTTTTAAATTGTCGAGTCATAATATAAATATAAAAGAGAAAGAAATATTAGTTCATTATTTGTAAAGAAAAAAACCGTCTAGTCCTTATTCTTTTTCTTGGGTGTTGGACTTTTGTCATAGATGAGTATCTTAGTTCACCGGAGAAGCATTTCGGAACGAGTAGAAGATTCATTGCTTCACTAGAGGAGAATAATTATGTTAAGCAAGAGAAAGTCATATCAGAAGATATCATACAGGAAGCTAAGAAACTGGCTACTTGTGCATACGAGGATGGCACACATTGGGGTCAAGAGGCAAGTTATATATTTTCCCCTGTTGTTAGTTTATATGAAGATGATAATATTTGATTGGACACTCAATAATACAGGAAAGAGAAAATTTTGTTACTTACAAAAATAATCATTTAAGAGTAAAGTTAGAAAATCTTTTTTAAATTAAATATCACAAATTTTATATCCAGACGCTTTCTAGGAATAGCAAAGCTTGTATTTGTACTCCGTACATTTGTTCCATTAGAAATTTTGGTTATCTTAAAAAATATGAAGATTTGGTTTTAATATTTCTTTTTAAAAAAAAAAATTGGGGTAGTTGGAGGGAAAATTGAGAGGGTATTATAAAGTTGGAAATTGAACTTCATAAACATGTAGAAGTTTAGGTGGCTAAACAACTAACGTAGTAAAATTTCCCTGATTTAGTCTTAATAGCTCATTTATAAATATAACATATTTAAGTTATATAGGAGTACCTTTTTTTCACATTCTGTAAATAAACCTAAGATAAATTATTCTTACGATTGTCATCTTTGTTACTCTGAACGCATTACGCAGATTGGTTATTCTTACGATTGTCATTTGGAGAGCACTTTTACTGGTTATCTTTTGCACTGCAAAGGGTGGACATCGACCTATTTGTATCCAGACAGGCCATCTTTCTTGGGTTGTGCCCCAGTTGATATGCAAGGCTTTTCCTCACAGCTCACAAAATGGGTTGCTGCACTCACACAAGCTGGTCTATCACATCTCAATCCCATCACTTACGGCTTCAAGAGCAGAATGAGAACCATCCAATGCTTGTGTTATGCCTATTTGATGTATTTCTCTCTTTATTCTTGGGGAATGGTTCTACATGCTAGTGTTCCTTCTATTGGCCTTCTCTCTGGCATTAAAGTCTACCCCGAGGTAAATTGACACCATTTAAATTGTTAGAGAAAACATGTGTATGTGATTGCTTATTCGTATTGCCAACTGATTTACAACTTGTGTTTGTTATATTAGGTGTATGATCCATGGTTTCTAGTGTATGTGATTGCTTTCATATCAACAATTTTGGAGAATATGTCGGAGTCAATTCCCGAAGGGGGATCGGTTAAAACATGGTGGATGGAATACAGGGCACTGATGATGATGGGAGTTAGTGCAATATGGTTAGGAGGAGTGAAAGCTATAGTAGACAAGATCATCGGAACGCAAGGAGAGAAATTGTATTTGTCAGACAAAGCAATTGACAAGGAAAAGCTCAAGAAATACGAGAAGGGGAAATTTGATTTCCAAGGAATAGGAATACTTGCTGTACCATTGATAACATTTTCCGTGTTGAACCTGGTAGGGTTCTTGGTTGGAATTAATCAAGTGTTCATTACTATGAAGTTCGCAGACGTGCTGGGCCAACTCCTCGTATCATCCTTCTTCGTCTTTGTCGTTGTCACTGTTGTCATTGATGTCGTATCTTTCTTAAAGGATTCTTAAACGTTGTGTAATTCTAGTGTTTAGACAGACGCACTATGTTTCTCTCTTTTCAATAATAAGGGCTTTAATCCAATTATTCCATGACACAAAATTGTCTCCTTTTTTCTCCATCTACATGTCTCCCTTTTGAATTTTGTACTCGAAAAATGAATAAAGCAACACAAACTTTCATAAATGACAAATATACATTACTCCCTCTGTTTCAAAATAAATTAATTGTTGAGAGATTTTTGAGTTTTAAAAAAAATTGAATTATTCATTTTTTTAAGAGATATATTAAAAATTTTATCCAATTTTGTCCTTCATTAATTGAGTTTTTAAGGTTAATTTTCAAGAGGCATTAAATGAGTGTTCGGATTTGAAAAAGGTAAAAATAAAAAAATATGATTAAATTTTATCTTTATTTCTTTTTCTTAATATGTGTGATATAACTTAACAATTCATTTATTTTGAAACACAAGGAAGAGGGAGTACTTATTTTAATTGAAATTGTGAAATAAAACACTATTAAGAAAAAAAACATTCAAAGACAAAATTTACATCATACTTTCTATTATTGTCATTTATCAGTATGTAATATCAATTGTTAGATAGTGGTCTCCATATCATATCAATCATTCTCTCTCCAAATCCCAATCTTCTCATTGTCTTGGTTAAGAAAACTCAAGAAACTCTGTCATATGCTTTTGTCATATCCAGTTTCACCATCACATTGTGATGTTTATTCCTTTTATTGATATCCCTTATTATTTCCTGTGCCAGAAGTACATTGTCTACTATGCTTCTACCCTTTCATGAAACTAGTCTGATTAGATGATATAATCTTCCCCAGAGTCTTCTCAATTCTTCCCTGAATAACCTTTGAAATGATTTTGTTCATGAAAGTGCTTAGGCTGATAGGTCTCAAATCATTAAAGTTTCTGATCACTTCCCTTTTTTAGAATCACAACCAATGTGGTTTGGGTAATATATTTTGGCAATTCGGCCCCACAAAAGAAAGCTCTGACCACTTATCATACAACATGTTTGACAATTTTCCAGCAGGCTTGATAAAAACCTCCAGAGAACCCATCAGGACCACTGGCACTATCTTTATTAAGCTCAAAGACAACCTCCTTAATTTCAGCATCTTCTGGTCACCTCCCCATATCCACCTTGTCCTCTTCAGTCAACACAATACGGAGGTTGTTCAAGAGATCATAATTGTCACAACAATTAGTTTCCTTGAACTATTCTTGAAATATCCTCACTGCTTTCTCTCCAATCTCTTGAGGTGATTTCAGCATACTTCCTAGATTATCTTCTATTTTCTGGATTGAAAGTCTTTTCCTTATACCATTGACATAGGAATGAAAATTTTTAGTGTTCTTGTCTCCTTATTTAAACCAGTGCATTCTTGCTTTTTGTTTCTAGTACTCCTATTCAATTTTATGAAATCTCCTCAGTTTTGCTACCTCTTTTCTCAGGTCAGCCCTATTCCCTTCAGAGGAATTTATTTTCAGCTGAGTCTCTTTCATTCTCACAATATCCTCCATGGTGGCTATTATTTTTTGAAAAAATCACCATATACCTCTCTACTCTACTTTCTTAGAGTTGTCTTCAGTCTTTTTAGCTTTTCATTTAGAACTCTGAATGGTGAACCCTCCACTGGCTGAACCCAAATCCTTTAAACTTCTTCCATGAATGAATGGTGTATGATCCGAAGTTAAGAAACCTAAAAGGTTTCCTAATAGTTTCCAAATCAGATTTGCAGGATACATGGAGAGGGGCATGGTATGACCCATCTCTTAACAAATGATGCACCTCACTCTAATTACATTCCTGCCAAAAATTCTCATTTTCAAATACTCTATCCAGCCTTTTGAAATACTGTCTTCTCCTATCCTACCATTCCGCCATGTATATTGACTTTCTATAAAAGGAAATTTTGTTAGAGCATAATTACTAATACATTATGCAAAATCTGCAGTTTTCATCTGTGTTACTGGTAATCCCCCAAGCTTTTCTGATTCATCCATGATGACATTAAAGTCACCTCCTACCAACTATGGTAATGTGCTCTGCAACTCACTCTAAATCTTCTCATAATTCAAGTCTCTCAATAGTATTGCATCTAGCATACACTGCAGTGATTATAAGTTATTTCTGACTAGCTTGGTGTGTGAACCTCATTGACATCTGTTGAATGGTGTCTGAAATTATTTCTCCATCCCAATCCCCATTCCAAAAAATCCAAACTTTACCAGAGCAATTTACAATCGTATTCTCCATTCTAATTCTTCTCCTATAGGGCTATATATGAGTAGTGATGCCTTCTTTTTAGACCAATTATCTTCTCAAAATCATTTTGAGATTGAACTGATCTAATATTCCAGAGTAATATGTTGTGTATCATCATCTGCTACTTGTTGGTTTAGCTGAGCTGCTCCTTGTTTAGATTTGACTACTTTCTAGCAGTGTAGGTCTACCCCTCCTCTTATCCTTTTTTAGATTCTTGATGTCTTTCAAATTTTTTTGAATGTCCTCCTCTGAGCCTTCCTCATCTTCTAACTTTTCACTATTTTTATGTTGGGTGTCCTCGTTGCTCCTTGCCTGTTCTACATTATGTTGTTGAATAGATGAGCCATGCTCTTTGTTATGCCATTGGATGTTTGCTAGACTGACATCTCCCTTCTTTTCTCCTAAAGTTGTCTTGTTATCCCTCTCTCTACTGGGTTGCTTTCTTGCAGTGGAATGATTGTCCCCCTCTTTTGATCTTTCTTTTTCACCATTGTACTCCTCTTTTTTCTTTGTGTGTGGGCTGTTCACTTGAACTATTGTGTTCTCATGTATAACGTTCAAGACATTGTCACCCTCTTTGCTGACCTTAATTGGATATCCATCCACTTCTTTTCTGCTACCCAAATTAATAATCTCATCATCCTTCCCAAAAATCTCCTCCACCCATTCCTTGGTTATTTTATTTTGTTGATTTTCTAAAACCTCCTTTTCCTTTTTCTGTGGTGCATCCTTGTCCCCACCCTCCACTTTTTCATCTCCTAGTGCCTGAAACTTGTTTGATGTCACCACCCTTCGATTCATCATCTTAGGATCCTATCTTTGGACCATAACCCCTTTTGGTGGTCCTCTCCCTCTATTGCCTATGTTTTTCTGCTTTGGTTCCTTGAAATCACCTTGTTTTTCTTGTGTGTTCTCCCCTTCCTTGTTGTTGTTGTCCTGATCATTCTGTCTTTTCTTTTCCCCTTTGTTATCCCCCTTCTTTTCCTCTTTCCAAAGTTCTGGATGTAATACAAAGAACTCCTCTTCATTATGGCCCTGATGTTTACATATGTTGCAATATTTTGGTAGATAATCATATCTAATTTGTATCCACTTAGCCATTATTTTTCCTGATTATTCTTGATTTCGACGTTTACTCTTTTCGACAATTCACTCATCAAATCCACCTTCACTTTGACTCTTGCATAACTAGGTCTAGTTTTGTTGGTCATAGCCACATCCACTTGTAAAGGCTTACCCACTACTGCTGCAATTGAGAAGATTGTTTCTTTGCCAAAAAAGTTTAGTGGCTACGAGGGTAAGGATATTCATGTTACTGCCACTGTTGTTTTTTCTTAAGGATTAAATAGTGAGTCCCACTTCAGGGTACGCATAGGGTGGTTCCAACTTTTATGGACAATGTAGAAGATTGATTTTGACAGTAAGTGTACATAATCCTCCATTCTTGATGCACTAATCAGGATATATCTATTGCTTAGAAGTCCAATGTTGACCTCCCCCTTCAACTCGCATTGTATCAGAATAATCTCCTAAGATCGTGTATGTAAGGTCATCCATAGGAAAATTTTCCTATTACTGCATATTCCAACTGTTCATTAGTGATCACCTGCGATACTTCCTCCTCTTCCTAGATAAGTCTAGGCTCCCCGTGAAGATACGTCATCGATTTCATCAGTATAGGCACCTGTTTTGATGTTTGGGGTTGTAGTAAGGCTGCAAAACTGGATTTTTCTTCTAGTGCTAGTGTAGGCAAACAATCCGGTGGTCGCACAAACTCCATTGGAGGTTGCCCACCGGCCATAATGGCCATTAGAATCGACGGTTGAAAAGTTGGTTTAGGGTTCCTCAAGCCTAGGGTTAGAGAGCGTTTTTTTATTATACTCTTTCTTTTATCAAGTTTGATTCTTTGAAAAAATTTCAATTTACTAGGAACAAAAGAAAAAAACTACTATTGTATTTATGAAATTTGATTATGAATAGTTGTAAAATTCCAATTTACTAGGCGATATTTATGGGATGTGCATTTAATCAGTTTTAGATCCTTTAATTAAGATAATCAAAATAAATAACTAAAATACTACCAAAAAAATTATATGTTTGATAATCTCTCCGTCCCAATTTATTTGTTATGTATACTAAATATAGTTGTCCTAAAATAATTATCAATTTGGATAATTAAGAGAGAATTAATTATATTTTTCCAATTTTGCTTTAACATTAATTACTCTAGAACTAAGAGACACATATATAGATAAAAATTTAATTATTTATAAGGGGTATATTAGTCAAATAACACTCCTAATTAATTTCTTAAGGATTGTGCCAAACTTTAACATGTCAAATAAATTGGGACAAAGGAAGTATATTTTACTTCTCAAGTTGCAACATTAGTTGGTTCCCTTCATTAAAAGAAGTTCACAAGTCATTGTGCTAGGAATATTAATTGTGAACAAGATATTCAGTAAAAATAAAAATTTGCACACCCTTTTAATAGAAATTATATAGTCCATAAAAAATAAAAATTACAAACGTAGATATATAGATATGACGTGGACAAATCATGGAAACTACAAAAGAAATTGGAAAAAATTAATATAAAAAAATCGTAAATAAAGGAACAAATGAAAAAGAAAGGAATATATAATATATTAGATTAAAGCATTAAATAGCTCTTTAAAAAATTCAATCCATAAAATATGATAAAATAATTTTTTTTTAAAGTCCTAATAGGACTCCTACGTAATTGTTCAATAATAAATGGCAAAAACTTTACTTTTGTGTCATTAATACTAATCTGTCATTACTTGTAATATGTTTTTGGGAAAATATTGAAATATACCATCGAACTTTAAGAAAAGACTCATCTATGTCATTTGTCAAAAGTTTGACTCATTTATGTCATTACTGTTTGAAAAAAAAACTCATATCTGTCATTATTTTTTAACTCCAATTTTGCAAAATCATTTAAACAACATTAAACACTTTTAAATTAGAGTTTTGGATCAAATGTAGTCTTTTTGGTCATTCTTCTTCAAGAATATCAAGAACTAATGAAGAACACCAATAACTCCCAATTAGTTTTCAACTTCTTCAAATCTTCGTGAAATCACCTCAAATTTCAAGAGCAGCGTTCATTCGAGCTAGATACCAAAATTCAATATCTTTTGAGCTAGAAGTCAACCTAACTCAACAAGACCCACTTGAAATTTTTCTTCAAAGTTTCAAAACTTTAACCTTGTTTAATGATAAAATTTTCTCCTCAACTCGAAATTAATTGAAATTTTGAACATAGACTCAAAAAATACTAAGAAATAAGGATGTAGTATAAAAAACAACAATAAAAATATGAATCAAAGCCAATTTTTACAATTTTGGTACTGATTTCTCTTTCATTTTTTCACCTAGTGTTGTGAAACTGTGAAAAAAAATTACAAGTAGGTCATGTTGAGTTAGGTTGAATTCGAACTAAAAAAATATTGAGTTTGGACATCTGGGTCGGAGGAATGCTACTCTTGAAATTTGGGGTGATTTCGTGAATATTTGAAAAAGTTGAAAATTTGGGAGTTCTTCGTGTTCTTCGTGTGTTCTTGGCATTCTTGAAGAAGAAAGACCAAAAGGACTATATTTGATCCAAAACTCCAATTTAAAAATGTTTAAAGTTGTTTAAGTGGTTTTGCAAAATCGAAGTTAAAAAATAATGGCGTAGATGAACCTTTTCTCAAACTGTAATGGCATAAATGAGTCAAACTTATAACGGGTGATATAAATGAGTTATTTCTCAAAGTTCGATGACATATTTAAGACTTTTCCCTATGTTTTTAGTATATGTATAAGTTGTTATAAGTAATTTAATATATACATGGGGAGTAATTTTTTCTTTAATAATTAAAAAAATACCCCCTCTATTTAAAAAAAGAATGATTTTTTCTTTTAGCAACACTTTAATTTTAGTTTTTTACGTGACATGTTTAATGCAATAAAGATAAAGGATATTTTGGTACATTTGAGATAACTTTAATTTAGAATCTCAAAATTAAATCTTTTTTTTATTTACTTAAATTTCGTACTAAGTCAAATCAAATTATTTATATCAAATCAGAAAGTAATTTTTATATCATAAAAATAAATTATAATATACTCTTTATTTTTTACCAATCATGATTAATAGTCATTTTGGCAAACATCAGACACGACCTATTATACCACCCACTACCTTAATGATTGCATGTCAGTTCTATTTTATTTTAATCTATAGCAATTGAAGGGCAATAACATAAAGAAGTGTATGTTGAATTTTGAATACAAAAGTAGTTTAATTGAACTGAATTTTCATACTAGTGTTTCAATTATTCAAATTATAAATAAATGTACCATGATGAGATTATATACTTGTGATTAGTTGGTTAACAGAAGCAGTTAAATGGTAGTTAGTTTGTTGAAGTTAGTTAAATAGTCATTAGCTTGTAAGAGGTCAGTTAGGAAAGGATGTTGGGAAGTTTCGTCATGAAGTTGGTGTGTTTGTGTGTATATATATACACTAATTTGTAATGAGTAATTCAATTGAATGAGAATCAATACAATTCTTTCACTCTTTGCATTCTTCTCCTTCTCACTTGAGTACTATCTCCATTAATGGAGGAAGCTAGCTCAGGTTGCTAGATTTTCTCATGATATCAGAGCGAGGTTCTCCTGAACTCGTTCCACATTTTAATTTCATTCTTTTTGAGTCAATTCATCAACCATTGTTTGCACTCAAATTCTGAAGGAACAGATTGTATTTGTTATTGTTTTTGCTTTTCTTCAATTGTTGGGATTGAGATTCGTATTTGTGATCTTTTTGCTGTTAGATTTTATTCTTTCACTGGTGAGAAAAATTGGTCCATCAGTCTACATTGAGATCCATTTCACATTTTGATTTCAATCTCTGTGAGTCGATTCATCAACCATTGTTTGCACTCAAATTCTGAAGCGATGATTGTATTTGTTGTTGTTTTCCTTTTCTTCAATTGTTTGGATTGAGATTCGCATTTGTGATCTTCTTGCTGTTAGATTTTATTCTTTCACTAGTGAGAAAAATTTGTCTATCGATCTACATTGAGATCTAGCCTTTTTTTCTCCAACTTTTATCACTGGCTGACTCTCAAGTTGATAACAATAGTTCGAATACTACATCCACATCTACAGTTAGAATAGATATCACGAGTCCTCTATACCTGCATCCTACTGAGAATCCAAGCACAACCTTGCTTCCTTTAGTGTTCGATGAATCTAGTTTTAGATCCTGGAGAAGAGTTGTTCTCAGAGCCTTGTCAGTGAAGAGCAAAATTAGGTTTTATCAATGGGAGAGTTGCGAGACCAAATCCGAAAGATCCAAGCTTCACACAATGGGAGAGATATGATGACATGGTGACCTTCTGGATCCTGAATTCTCTTTCATCTGATTTAAGAGATAGCTTGCAGTATGTCAACAATGTAGAAGAACTTTGGAAGGAATTGGAGGATAGATATGATCAAACGAATGGATGCAAGTTGTATCAACTTCAAAAGGAGAAAAATGATTTGATACAAGGGAGTTTGGATATCACTAGTTACTACACCAAGATGAAAAAGTTATGGGACGAAATGATTACCATTGATGTTGGCTCTCAATGCACATGTGTATATATATGTAGTGAAAAAGGAAAGATGCATAAAGCTGAACAGGATAGAAGACTCATATATTTTCTAATGGGACTCAATGAAGTGTACACTGGCATAAGAGGCGATATCTTGATGATGAGTGTTTTGCCTAGCATGGGACAAACATTTGCCATATTGCTGTTGGAAGAAAAAAACAAAGGGAAGTGAAGCCTCACAATCAAATTGCCTTGGAATTTGCCTCCTTGAATGCATTTATAT
This sequence comes from Solanum aculeatissimum, assembly GCA_038996855.1. Lineage (NCBI taxonomy): Eukaryota > Viridiplantae > Streptophyta > Magnoliopsida > Solanales > Solanaceae > Solanum > Solanum aculeatissimum. The sequence goes on along the minus strand of JBCEWC010001555.1, from coordinate 12,546 downwards.
CAGCCTATAATGGTGGAGGACCCAAACAACATGCTCAGGAGAAATTCTAGTTCTAATAACTCACACACAAAAGGAGGATCAAACTATATGGATACCCACTAGGCTCAAGGTTTCCCAAAGGAAAAGGCTCAACATCTACTGCACATGTACACAACTCTGAGGTTGAAGGAAATTAGTGTAAGGGTAGTCATGATGTAAAGGGATAAGTACCTGTGAACCTAAGGATCTGCTCAATCTCCTAGGAACTTTGCAGGTTGGAAATGGAAATGATGGCACAGGAAACTCTCTAAGTGAAACTGTGAACCCTGCAGATATACTTGGTTGCTATTCTTCCATTATTGAAATAGGTGATCTATCATGTAAATGTGCCAAATTGACTGTTGGTTCTTGGATTATAGACTCAAGGTCATCACACCATATGACCTATAACAAAGAAAACCTCAAAAATATTAGGACCCTACCATATCTTTTGTTAGTCACTTTACCTGATGGATACAAATTTAAGGTAGCTCAGATTAGGGATGCATGTTTAAATTCAGTTTTGACTCTATACAATGTGTTATATGTGCCTGGTTTCAAGTTTAATTTAATATTTGTTCATTGTTTAACCTTGCAACTTAAAGGGATAGTAAGTTTTTGACAACTTATCTTATTTATTGCAGGGCCCTTCTCTAAAGAGCCCTCTGGAACTTAGTAGAGCTAAGAATGGATTGTACTACATATGTCCCAAATGTTATAATTTTGCCTCATCCTGTGATGGAAATGTTGGGCCTCATGTCAGTGAATGTTCTTCTTCAAGATGCTTATCTGTTCCTTCTAAATATTTTGTTTGTTGCCTCTTTAAACAAATGCAAAAAAGTCTAGTTGAATGTAAGTTTCAACCTTCATCTCCCATTGTAAAATACTCTCAAACATGTAATAAAGAAGCTTGTGTTGTTGATGATTCTGGTCCTTTTGTTGCTAATTCTGTCCACAATAATAATGATGAACTCTTGTGGCATGCTAGACTAGGACATGTGTCCTTTGTAAAGATGAAGAGTATCTCAACAATACTTGTAAATGTTTCTGCCAGACAACCTTTTACCTATACTATATGCCCTATGGCTAGAAAACTAGGATGTCTTTCCCAGAGAGTACCACAACAACCAAGAAAATCTTTGAGCTATTACATATTGACCTGTGGGGACCTTATCACATACCTACTCATAATGGCCATCATTATTTTCTAACCATGGTGGATGATTATAATAGATCAAGTTGGACACAATTACTTAAATGCAAAAGTAATGCACTTCAAACCTTAAAAGCCTTTGTGCTACTCATAGAAAACCAGTTCCAAACCAAACTAAACATATTAGATCAGACAATGGACTTGAGTTCACAAGCACTGAGGCAAGAAAATTCTTCTAAGAAAAGGAAATTGTACACTAAAGGACATGCCCCTATACACCACAACAAAATGGTGTTGTGAAGAGAAAGCATAAGTAGCTCCTTGAAACAGCAAGAGCACTTCTGTTTCAATCAAAACTACTTATGAAATACTAGGGAGAATGCGTCTTGATAGCCACCTACATTATCAATAGATTACCTATAATAGTTCACCAACACAAGTCCCCTTATGAACTTTTGTACCAAAGGAAACCTACATATTGTCACCTCAAAAGCTTTGGATGCCTATGCTTCCTTACCACCTTGAAATCTCACAAAAGACAAATTTGAGCCAAGGGAAACACCTCACATTTTTTGTTGGGTACTCATTCAATACAAAAGGTTATAAGGTCCTGAATTTAGCCACCAGAAGAATTCATGTGTCTAGAAATGTCTTGTTTCATGAAAATGTGTCTCCTTTTGTTGTTGCTCTCATTAGTTCAGATTTTAGTACTGTCTTGAAGTTACTAGTTTCAAACTCTCAAAATTTAACTTGTATGCATGGCACAACTAACACTTTTGATGATGATGGTTTACTGGATGACAACATGCCCCATGAGGTTACAAATAATCAAGACACCATTGATACAGTGAACACATTTTAGACATTTATACACAATCAACATCTACATCTGAAACAAATATTTTGTCTCCTAATAATTCCCCACCTGCACCTAGAAGAACAAGTAGGATACTTCACACTCCAATTTATCTAAAGGAGTATAACTATACCTTACAAAAATTGCAATCTAGCTTGCCTACGTCTAGTTTTTCTACATATGTTGTCAATACTTACTCACCCGATCCTAATACCATACAAAACTCACTTACCTCTTTCTTTCCTACCCATGATCATGTTTGCTTCACAACTCTATATTTTGATAGCTAACAACTAATGAAAGTCATTTCATATGAAAGTGAACCTTCTTCATATAAAGAAGCAATTTTGAATTCTGTTTGGCAAGTAGCAATGACACATGAGTTTGAGACACTATATACAAATGACACTTAGGAGTTGGTTGCATTGCCTGAGGGAAAGAGCACTATTGGATGTAGATAGGTGTACAAAATCATACATAAAACAGATGACAATGTGGAGAGATTCAAAGCTAGATTAGTAGTAAAACAATTCACTTAATAGGCTGGGGTAGATTATACAAAGACCTTCTCACTACTGGTCAAGATGATCACAGTTAGGACATTAATTTCTTTGGTTGTAAAAAGAGTTTGGAACCGATATTAGTTAGATATGAATAATGCCTTCTTATATGGTGATCTAAATAAAGAAGTGTATGTGGAACTACCACAAGGTCTTGTAGTAGATAGCAATGACATGGTTTGTAGACTAAAAAAAAATTAGTATATAGCTTGAAATAGGCCAGTAGATATTGGTATGAAAAGTTGGCCAGTAGCCTTTGTTCAAGGGGTTACGTACACTCAAATAATGATTACTCTCTATTTTATAAGAGAGAGAAAGGATCTTTAGTATTTGTTGTTGTGTATGTTGATGATGTTATCCTAACTGGAACTGATTTAGAAGAAATTACTTCTTTGAAACCATTCCTTCATAATCAATTTAGGATAAATGATCTTGAAAAACTATATTATTTTTTGGGTCTGGAAATGTTGTACATCCAAGATGGTATCCTTATATCACAAAGGAAGTTCACAGTTGAACTTTTAAAAGAGTATGATACTATGAGTTACAGGCCAACGACATCTCCACTTGATGTTACTAAAAAGCTAAAAGCCATATAGGGCAAGCTCCTATCAGATCCTGCTCACTATAGGAAGCTAATTGGCAAGCTTAACTTCCTTTCAAACACAAGGATGGACATAACATACAGTGTCCAACATCTTAGTCAATTCATGCAGTCTCCTAGAGAGCCATATTTGAAAGTAGCCTATTATGTCCTTAGATACATGAAGCAAGACCCTACACTTGGAATTTTCATCTTTAATAGACCTGAACTTAATGTGAGTGCCTATTGTGACTCAGACTAGGTTGTCTATCCTGACTCAAGGAAGTCAATAAGTGGTTATCTGGTGCTTATAGGAGACAGTCATATTAGTTGGAAATCCAAGAAGCATGTCACAATATCATTGTCATCTACGGAGGCAGAGTATCTAGTTTTCCATGAACGTACGAAGCACATAAAAATGGATTGTCATTTTGTTCGAAACCATCTACAACAAGGACTGATCTCAATCTATCGTGTTTCCACAGAGTCACAGTTGGCTGACATATTCACTAAGACTTTGACTGCAGTCAAACATAGCATTGTCTTGGACAAGTTGTTTGTGAGCAACTTACCTACAACTTGAGGGGGGATGATGAAATTATGTACTTGTGATTAGTTGGTTAATGGAAGTTAGTTAAATGGTAGTTAGTTTGTTGAAGTTAGTTGAATAGTCATTAATCTGTAAGAGGTCAGTTAGGAAAGGTTGTTGGGAAGTTTCGTTATGAAGTTGGTGTGTTTGTGCATATATATATATACACTAATTTATAATGAGTAATTCAATTGAATGAGAATCAATACAATCCTTTCACCTTTTGCATTCTTCTCCTTCTCATTCTCCTCAGTACTGCCTCCATTAAGGGAGGAAGCTAGGTCAGGTTGCTAGATTTTCTCATGCCATGAGGAAAATGAGAAGAAATATATAACTTGAAACTTTTCGTTGTATATTTTAGCAAATTCATAATCTCTATGGGTGTAGGTAATCTTTGTCCTAATAGATTTGAAAAAGAAATATATTGTGTTTCTAGGATTGAAAAAATATTTTTCGTATAGATTTGAGACTATTTGCGATCTATATAGGAGATATAGTTGGAAATTCTATATTATTGTAGAGAATCCACTATGTAATCCTAAAGGCTTAAAAGCATTATAAACTTCTCCTTTTTTTCATATTGAAAAATTCTCTGTGCTTTTGAGGGGAAGAGTAGGCATAATCGAACCTCGTTAAATCCTTGCATTATTTTTTTTTCTATTTTTTAAATTGTGATTGTATGTTAATTAATCCACAATATTTCCGCAACAATACTATTTAATGATTAATATATTAAATTCATGTATATATATGTCCAGCTTTGTTCCTTCCCCTAAACTACACCCTTGTTTTTTTGTTCACCTAGCATCTTTCATCGAAAGAAGAAAAATTAAAATATAAAAATTAGAGGAAGTTGTGTTAAGATAAAGTTAAAATAGAAGAGTGATATAAACTCATATATAGACGAGCTACCTTACTTGGACAAGAACATGAATCCCTTGTTGGTAAGATGAGACCCATCATTACATCAAATGTAAAATCGAGCAATTTTCAATAATTCAGAGCAATTTTGACCCTTCTTAACCATGTTAGACTGACATATCAACTTCAGTGACAAGTTTTAACTTTTAGGGATGGTTGTGTTCCAAAGAATAGATGGAAAGCGTAATTTAATACCAAAAATAAATTGAGGATAAATGTTAGCTATTTGGAATAATTTGAAGGTGTATTTTTAACCTTTTTCCATTGTTTATTGTTGTTAAGAAACAGATAAAATAAACTGGTCCATTTCTTAAGCAAAAATCTGCCATAACTCAATTCGTGTTATTTAGGAGTGCTAAAATAGCAAAGTTCAAGGGATTGATGACTATCAAGTGTCGTGTATTATGGATTGCACTGAGGCTCGAACGAAGAACAAGAAATTGTAGAAGTAATTTGAAGGTTTCGTGTTTCCCGGATGACAAATGAGACTGTAGAGCATCTAAAGAAAATTAAAAAGAGGCACATTCGATTCATGTTGACCAACATTACTTGCCAAATTTATTTCAAGTGATAAATAAAAGATAAAATTTCAAGATGATTTGTTGAAAGCACATCGCTTGATCTCCTCAATCAACCCGATGAGCTGTGAATGAGAGGAACCTCCTTCTTCAGTAGCACTCTTCAGCTTCTTTGCCATCAACTTAGCATTTTCTCGAATTTTCCTACTTTCCTCTGAATTATTCATTAGACGCTTGACGGCCAACTCTATCTTCTCTCCTGATACCGGCGGACATGACAATATAAACCCTGAGTTCCACACATCTGCTCCAATTCCAATAGCAAGGCCAAGTTTCTCCAAAAGCTTGTCCGTGTAAAAGTTGTCTGAGAACAGGGGCCATGTGATCAATGGAACACCTATTGATAGAGATTCAAGTACAGAGTTCCAACCACAATGAGTTAAGAATCCACCAATTGCTCCATGTTTCAGGATTAATTGTTGTGGCGCCCAACCTCGGATGATAAACATCTTTTCCCCAATCATTTCTTTGAAACCATTTGGCCACCAGTCCGAACGATCCTTCCCGTCTACTTCATTTTTGTCCTGCTCCCTAAAAACCCAAATGGTTGGGCAGTTGGCGGCCATCAATCCGACTGCCATTTCCTTAAGCTGATCATCGGGAAATCTTATCATGCTCCCAAAACAAACAAAGAGCACAGAGTTAGGTTCTTTATCTTCAAGCCAATTGAAACAATCATCGTAGCCTTTCCAAGGGTCCGAACAATTATTGGAGTTTGAAATGTCTTTTGAACTAATTTCCGATTCATGATTGTTGATAAAGAGAGCGAGGGGACCTATGTGCCAGCCTTTTACTCCTCTAGCTTGTTCATAGAGTTCGGCAAAGCCAGGTTCCAGCTCAGAGCAAGTGTTATGAATAATGCCATGGCTACGAAGCTCAGCTGCTAAGACTTCATCTACAGTCCTTTTGTATTCAGTGTCCTCTTTAAGAAAATCTTCAATCTCCGAGCTTTTCATTTTGATCTTGACGGGCAAGCCAGGGATCAAGAAGCTTTCAGAATCGGACGCAACCTTCTTGTAAGGTTTATATTTGTTGATTAAAACCCAAGCACATTGATGGATGAAAGTAGCCGGTTGAAAAGCAAATCTGGGAATTTTCAGCTCCTCAGCCAAATCGGCAGTCCAGGGGAAGAACATGTCAGAAACAATACAGTTTGGATTGAGCTCCCGAATCAGCTGCTCCATGGGGTTTCGGAGCAGAATAAACCCATGGTGAACTAGTCCAACTATTTTCATAGAAGGGCTTGCGATGAAATTTTCAACTCCCACAGGTAAACCCACTTCTTCCGATGGAAATTGAACAGTCCGGATGGTTATGTCGCTGCCGACCAAGAGACGGTCTTTATCGACGGAGGATTGAAAAAGTAGAGCATTATGTGAAGGGGTAATGATGGTGACCTTGAGGCCATGGAGGGCGAAGAGTCGAGCAATATGTACCAATGGAGTAATATGGCTCGTCATGGCATACGGAATGAACACAACATGCGGCATCGCTCTTTCTTCCTTCCCTTCCATTGCCATCCTGATTCGATTTGCTATATTTCTACGGCCTTCAAATTAACTGTTTTGCTTCTTCACTTCAGTTGACTCGTGTGTATATATCTCTTCACAAGTTTCACGGCAAATTTGAAGGGGGGCGGGGGGGGATGACAAATTACTTGGCTACTGCTCCCTCCATGTCAGCTTTTTTAATTTCACTTGCATAAGTAACTTTATTATTTGTTCTTTATTTAATTTTGGGAAAAAGACTTTTCATTAGGGAGATGGTTATTTTTTAATCAAAAATTTAATTAAGGAGTATTTTTTTAGGTCAATCATAATGAAGTGATACTTTTGCTCCATTTTAAATAGTTTAAAAATATTTTTAATTTTTTTTTTAATTTTTTAAGTCGATAGTTTCAATTATGTTAAGATTTCAAAAATTAAAATGCATTATATATTTTATTAACACTTAAAACAAACATGATATCATCCTTTAAATCTTTTGAAGTATCATCTTCCTTCATAAAAGTTGTTGAAGTTTCAAGTTCTAAGATTATTTTTTATTTTTTCTTCATTTATTATTTTTAATTTATTTGTTAAGATTTCTTTTTCAAAATCAGATTTTGTAGAGTAGTACATGGTGAGATCATGAGAATAATTAATTAATATATAAAGTTACAATAAACATTACTTACTTCTTTAATTGATCAAATATAAATTTTTAAAATTAATTAATTATTAAGAATATTAAGGATTATCTATTCATATTAAAGATGACATATATAAATGAAAACATATAAAATATTTAAGTAAAATATCATTTTTAATATAGCAAAAAGATAAAACTCTAATTATTTTTTTTAATTTTTATCTCAATATTAATTATCTATTCCTCAAATCAAATTAGATAAGTAAAACAAAGTGAAGGGAAAAAATTATTTGTTTATTACACAGACGCACTCACGCAGTTCTAGATTTGTAATTCTGATCTAAGCATGAGTGTACTTCCTGTTGAGACAATAAATGAGTAATAAATTTATGTTTTGCTTTGAACCCATGGCGAAATCAAGATTTGCAGGAACTTAAATATGAAAAAGTAACTATACAAAAAATTAAGAGGATCTAATATTTATTATATATTTATAGAAAATAATTTTAATTATATAAATAATATAATTAAATTTCTTTTTCTTATTTTGCATTTGGAATTATTATAAAGGTCAAAAGAAAAAGATTCTTTCGTTGTTAATTTTAGTATAAGTGAATAAGACATAAGGGCTAAATATAAATTTAGGGGCTTAAAGTAAAATTTCATAGAGAGGCTTCATTATTTTTTTTTAAAACTGTCATATATAAATTGATAACTATAACTCTACAAGTGAAATCATGAGAAGATAGGATGCATGCAGACTTCATGAAGTAAGAATGCAAACAATGAAAATTTTCTATGAAAAATATAATATAAAGTTAAAATAATAAAACCTCAGTCAAAACTTTAAAAAATTTATATAATGATATTGAAATAGTTGCACTAAATTTGATAAACTGATTTAATAATATTAAAATAGTATTGATTATTGAAGTTCTTGAAATTTAAAGAACACCCAAAAAAAATTGATCTTTTTATATACATACAACAATATATTTGGCATACCGCAAAAACTTATACTGTTTGGTAAACTTTAGATATTCAATAATGAGTGAATAAAAACAGAAAAAGGAATAGAAAAAGGTAAATGTGTGTAAGAATAATAGCTTGACTTCATGATAATATCAAGATATAAATAAATCAACGAAATAAATAGTCATGTAAGAGAGGATATTATAATTAAGTAAATGTTATTTCATTTCTTAATTATTACATTGACCTCCATATCAAATAAAGTAAATAGTTACTATGATATTTTCTACCCAAATGTTTTTTCAATTTTATCAATAAATGATATATCGATTTATAAAAGAAATTAGGGGCCTAAAAAATTTGAGGCCCCAAGCAGTTGTTTTAGTGACCTTATAGTTGAGACAACCCTGTTAAAATTAATTTAAAAAAATTACTTATAATTTTTAAAGAATGTGTAAGAAAAATAGGCAACTACTCCCTTTGGTCCCTGTTATATGTCACCTTTTTTGTTATTGTACTTGTATTAAGAAAAAAAAATGACTTTACTATTTTGCACTTGTATTATCTACTAGTGTTTGTCTTTGTACATTCATATTCTTTATATTTTATTTGGTTAACAAGTACATTTCTTCGTCTTTATACACAAAATCATTAAATTAATTTTTTGTGTGCTTTTGTGCCTACAACTAAATGAGATTTTAACGTCTAAAAATCATGAAACTTTCTCAAACAAATATTGCTACTAGAACCAAGTTTGACTAAATTACACTAATAGTTTAACACTTTTTAATCAATGTTTTGTTGGGACCAAACTTTAAGAGATGAAGATCATCGTCTTTTCTAGCATTTCAAATCATCAAGAACGGAATATTAGATGCAGAAGTGTGAGTGTTGTTGTCACGCCTCGGGAGGGTACCTTGGACGTGGCTGATACTCAGAGACTATTGCTAGCCCCCAAGCGAACCACTTGGTGTCTTCACATTCATTCATTCAATCATAAATATTATATATATATATATATATATTAGTGGAAGACTAAAGAAGATAATAGGTGGACAATCTCATCATGTAAGAGTCAATCGAAGTCAATAAGGCTAGTAAGAAAAGGACTAGCTCAAAACAGTATTCAATCAAACAATTCGATTCTAGTCTATAAATCCTCGATCTATTGCTCAGTGGTGCCAAGGAACGACCCACGACTACCTCAAATCAAAATTAAAAAAAATAAAATACTAGACTCAAGTTAGATGATAGTATAAATGCGCATCCTCCGGAAGTAGGGGAGGACTCACCAAATCAGCTGACTGCAATAGATCCTCAACGAAGTGTCTGTTGATGATCTCTAGTACCTGTCTCTGTATCATAAAATGATGATATCTAAATGGACGTCAGTACGTGAAATGTACGAGTATGTAAAATGGTTGAATGAAACATGCATCAAGGTAGAATACTATCAACTCATATAACTCAAGTCAAGAGATAACAAACTAAATCAGGATGTCAAATGTCTATCTAAAGAAAGAATGAAGAGTAGACAATGACCCATCAAAACAATCCAATCCAATCAAAGTACTATCAGTATAGAACCTATCCGGGAGTGTCTTTTTTTTGACAACAATCACTTATGAGCCAGTGATTGTAAAAAACTCCCGTTGATGTTGCCATAATCGTTCAGTACTTGCCAGGGTAAGAACGAATCGAACTCATAATGGATCTGACAATCGATGTCCTCTATTGTTTCAAGGACCTAATCAAGAGGAAACATCTTACTTAACGGTTCAATCCTCACCTACGTTTGGTGATGTAGTTATTGAGTTCAAGTTGGACTTACTCTTACCCAATTCGGTGTTCGATACTCCTCCCAAGACTCAATGTTTTTAAGACAATCAATCTCAATCAATCCAACAAAGGAGTCTGATAAGGACTCATATCAATCCATCAATTCTGTCACAATCAAGTCTTTCGGCCTATCAACCATCCAATCAACTCTCAATCATGTCTTTCAAGAGGGTTTAGACAACCATTAAGATGACTATAAATTTAAACCAATCATTTGAGTTCAATTATGAAGACTCTTAGGACCATCAAGTTCTATCTACCTATCATCATGCTCACATCACAGTCACAATCAACATTCTCAAATCAAGACTCTAGACTCAATTCCTATGTTTATTTATGTATTCGTTTATGAAGTAATATGTAGGATTTGTGAAGTAACTCATGTAGAAGAATTTACTCAGTAAATCAATTTTATGATTATCATCAACATATGAAAATACATAGGATATGTATAACTTTGCAAGAAAACACTAAAAAAAACATGCATAAGGACTCAATACTTTCATCTGTCGATCTATCTCATTCAAGGGGTACATGGAAAGATAATTTCATGCTTTAGGTTAGCTTTACATACCTGGAATGGAGTTTGAAAATCAATATCTATGCAGGTGTCGACTCCAATCTTTCAAATTCCTAACTTCTCCTCTCCTCTTCTTTGTGAGACCCCGTAATTCTCATCTTCCATAATATACATATTGTGGCATGTTATATAAGTCATATATGAATCTGGATAGAACCTAAGGATAATAAGACTGCAATTATGTGGTAATATCAAGGGATTAAAGTTTAAGTCAAAGGAATTTCCTAAATGCATATTCGAGATTAGAGAGATGGCCCAAGTGATATCTTGCCCTTTTCGGAAGATTTATATTGAGTTTCATTTATCGAATGGGACTAAGAGTGAATAATTTGATAATAATGTCTTGTTAAGGAGTATTTTAATATCCCAAAGTTCATATGTTAAGTTTCGGAGTCAAGGAAGTTGCAAGATAAAGTTTGACCAAAGTTACCGTAAGCTTCTTTAAGAAATCCTTCTTAAATTTGGGTCAAATGTATCATACCATATCTTCCAAAATATAAGGATTTATAAAGTCTATTACCTATCGAATTGAAGGTCTACCAGTCTAATTTGTAACGCATAAAATCGCGTATCCATCCGACTTCAGAATAAAAAGTTATAAGAGTTTTACCGCGCCTGCCCGAGTAGAAAACCGGGTCATGGGCCGGGTCGGTTCAAGCCCACTTAAATGTCGGCTAATTTTCCCTTTTAAAGCTCAAAGTAAAGGAATTTCATCCCAAAATAGTTCACAACCTGAAGAGAAAGCTCTCACCAGTTCCATAATAAATTTTGAGTTCCTCAAATTTTTACGGTTAAAATTCGCCTACGTGCCTAGAAAAATGTGTCTTATGCTTTGCGATTGTTTTCCCATCTTATTAGTTTTGTTTGGGGCTGTTTTCAGACTTTGAAAAAGTGGTGTTCCTGCTGGTTATTGTATGGTTGTAGCTGGTTTGTTCATGTAAGCGTTATATGGCTCTTTTACGACCATTTTTACGAAGTTCTACGGACGATTCCTCGTGTAAACGTTATAGGCAAAAATCTGGCTATTAATGCCAATTTATGGACTGTTTGTAGGTATTTTTAAGCTGCGTATATATAGTCGTTGCGAAGCTTAGGACGCCAGGAACAACTTTTGTGAAGGAACTTCGGGCATTCGAACGTCAGTTGGAAAGGTATGTTGAGGCTAAGTCTCGTCCCTTCTTTTAGCACGAAATTCAGGAAATTCTTAAAACGTCAAATACGATATTTTGCTATTTTGTTGCTAGAAAGAACTTCTGTAAAAGGCATTGGGATCGTAGTTAAATTATCTTCATTACTATATTAGGTTGAAATTCCATTCGTTCGCTCAAACTGGACATTCAATATTTATATATCAATTTATTAGTTTTTCTTGACTACCTGTCCTTATGTTGAGGTTGCACTTTTTGGTGTAGGGTCACTAAAAATAAAGATAAGTTACGAGAGAAATTTGGTATTTATGATAAGTCCTTCTTCCATACTAAAACCATAATTGAAGCACCCAGAAAGTAACACGTTGATTTTCAATAATCTTCAGTATAATGCTCCTATATAAACTACTAAAGCATTTGATTCTTTTAAGTAATATTTTTTCTAATTGACATGGAACCAAGTGAAAACATTATGTGAAGCACCTTTATGAGCATTCTCAGAATTAAGGCATCATTCTAAACATTATGTTAAGTTGTCAAAATTATTTGAAAGACATGTAAGATCCCACGGGCCATATGTATATGTTACGATAATGATTATGATGTTATGAGGATAAGT
>JBCEWC010001554.1:0-40223 GCA_038996855.1 Solanum aculeatissimum | reverse complement strand
TTTTCACTGAACACAACACCCAAATGGCTGCTACAGTGCCGTCAAATGGTCACACGGTCCGTTCAAGTGACCGTTTGGATGCAATTAGTCAAATATTTCCACGAACTCTCGGAGGACTTTCTGTTGAACTTCACGAATAACCAAACGGACTGTCTAAGGTGAGACAGCCCGTGAACTACATCGTATGACCTCTTTTAAACTCAAAAACCTCAGCCAAGCCATGGCCTAGCCACTGTCTCACTCAACGAGGCAGCAAACGGCCCGTCAAAACGCAAACGGTCCGTTTGAGGAACCGTTGACCTACACTTGGCTTAGGGGCGGTTACATGCCACCCCAAGCTTACTGTGACATCACACAAGACACTAGACGGACCGTTCAAAGTTTAACGGTCCGTGCAAATGTCCTTGGCCATTTTTATGAGCCTATCTCCAATGGCTTCCAAATTTTAGATAGTCTCACTGTTTGGTCCATATCTCCCTCATCCGATATCTAAATTGAGTGAAACCACTTGTGTTGCAAATATAACGCAAAGAGAGTCAATTGATATTTTGTATCTCACATGGTTCATTCCACATCAAAAGTTATTCCTATTTGAAGTTGATTGTCCAAATTGTCCCTCTAGGCCATTTTCTTGCCCAATTTGCATTCGGCCACTTAAACTCAACCCGAGGCTACAAAAACTCAAACATGGCTTGTATTACATCCTAGAATGCCAATCATAAGTAGATTTCTAAAACTTTTGGGTTGTTACACCTAGGCCTGCCCCTATTGTTGAGGACCCAATTCCTCTAGGCCCTGTGGAAGATCCAGACACTCCGAATGATCTTCGTACTACTGTGGATATGTTAGATCAAGCCATGACCAACCAGGAAAGACAGGCCAATCCTCCTCCTCATTCCCCAACTCCAGCTGTTAGAGTAAGAGATTTCACCTGGATGAATCCTCCGGAGTTCTATGGTTCAAAAGCTGAGGAAAATGCCCAAGACTTCATTGATGAAATCTCCAAGGTGTTGAATATTAGGGGGTGACTTCAAAAGAGAAAGTTGAACTAGCTGTTTATTGGTTGAAAGATGTGGCTAAAGTATGGTATACCCAATGGTTGATGGAGAGAGTTGGTGATTATGGGGTTGGTTGGGAGAGTTTAAGTTTGTCTTTCTGGACCTTTTCTTCCCTCTTGAAGTTAGGGAGGCCAAGATGACAGAATTTATCAATCTCGGGAAAGGTGGCATGTCTGTGAGGGATTATGTCCTCAAGTTCTCAAATTCTCAAAGCTCTCAAGGTATGCTCCTATGAGTTCTAATGAAAATATTATTAAGGCTAGAGTGCCTCCTTCAAGGGCACAGGTCGGAGGTGGACCACTACCTCCTTAGTGTGGCAGGTGTGGGAAGAATCACTTCGGTGTATGCTTTAGGGGTACAAGTATTTGCTTTGGCTGTGGTGATAAGGGCTACACAATTGCTGACTGTCCCAAGGTTGCTAAGAAGGATCAATACTAACGAAAAGATCAACAAGGAGGTGCTCCCAAGAACAATAGGTTTTATGCCTTGCATGCTCAACCAGAAGTGAAAGAGACTCTAGATGTGGTGACTGGTTTGTTAAAAGTCTTTGAATTCGATGCTTATGCTTTGCTTGATCCAGGTGCAAATTTATCTTTTATGACTCCTCTTTTGGCTATTAAGTTGGTTTGAGTGCTGAAATTTTGAGATGGGCCCTTTCTTAGTTTCTGCTCCCATGGGTGAGTCTTTTGTTGCTTAAAGAATCTACTGGGGTGGTCCTATCCCTATTTTGCATAAAGTCCTTTGATGTCGCTCAAGTCATACCTCCTTTTTAAGGTAAAGTGATCGTTAAGTAAATCACCTAAATGAGGTTAGGATCATTCCCACGAGGAATATGGTAGACTCCAGAATCAATTCAATGCATCTTGAGAATGATTAACCTACTTATCTCCCCAGGAAAGCGAGGTTTGAAAACAAGAATTTAAATTAAACTAAATGAATGTAAGTAATGAACGATCAGTAGAAGAGCTAACTAGGGTGAAGTGTTCCCCATGAATCCCTAACTTGGTAATATAGGACACATGCAATTCTTTTCTGGTGTGTAGGTGTAGGACAGTAAATTAGGTTTACTTAAGTCTTTGATCCAACAAATAGGAAAATTTCATCTTAGAACTTGATCCGTCTCTGTGGTGTGACACTACTAACCCTTACTATTAGTCCCAGTACAACCTCCCCTTGATCCAGTTTGGTTGATTAGATGAGAAAAAAGCTCTATCAAATCCTATTAATTACCTCTTTTCTTATTCATCACTTCCTTGATCCGGAAAGTGATACAGGGCATGTTCTAACATTGGCCACCGTTAAAAATTAATTGAAGTGAAGAGAATAATTAATATGCCCTAACACACCTTTCAAGAATTACATGTTAATGATTTTACCTTGTTAGTTCATCATGGTTCCCACAACCCTAGTTGTGGATTTAGCTATGCATTATCAGTGTAAACAAAGAGATTATGATATAGAAGAACATAATTAATCACTTACAAAGATGAAATTAAAACCACAAAATCCAACTCTTCAATTAGAATCCTGAGTTTGAATCAAGAACACATAATGTATGATAAATCCTAAGTGTATTCATTAAAGCAAGGTTCAAACTTCAACCTCTCTGCCTTTTTAATGAAAAATAACCTAAAAATCTATTTATAATGACTAAAATACAAAACCAAAATGAACTAGGAAAATTGTGTCGACAATCTTCACGGGACCTGTTTACGGCTCGTAAACCACTTCACAGCCTGTAGATCAGAATTTCATAGATTCTGGCACTGTTCAATAGTTAGCTTCTACGAAACCATTCCACGACCCGTGTAAGATTCTACGACCCATGGGAGGTCTCATCTGATGACATTTCAACACCTCTCCTTTTTCTGATCCTCAGGGCATGACCATCACTTTATGGCTCGTGTAACATTGTACGACTCGTGGATCCTCCTCGTAGAGTTGACTTCAACTTTTTACCCCTTACTGGAACTTTATACGAAACTCTCACCATGACTCGTGAACTACTTTGCGACCCGTAGAGGGTTCCGTGGAACACCAAAATCCAGCAACTTTAGCATATTTCTCCCAAAACTTTGCCAACACTGTAATCTTCCAAAACAAACACAAAAACACAATCAAACCTACTAACATCACATTGAGAACATACAAAATTCCAAGTTTTAGGCATCAAAAGTGTTGTATTTTAGCAACACATCAACACCCTCAACTTAAAATTGTTGTTTGTCCTCAAGCGACGAACTTAATCTATATAAGCAGTATAGCAAAATATAAATTCGAACCTAATGGCACAGACTCAATCAAAATCCAACACAGACAGCCACACCATATTTCAACCTCAGATCAGATAGCCATCCAGCAAACCAACACAAATCAATAGGTCCAACAGTGCAACTATGACAAGTCATGCAATTATAAATAAGCAGCGATCACCGAATTAGTTAGACATCAACAATGCAATGCAAGTGCCCTCACAAAAAGAAGCCTTATTTTCCCTCTCAATATAAAATTTCCACAGTTAATGCTTGGGATGATACTAAATCACTCTCACTCACAAAAGACATTCAGATATCATGGTCAATACCATATGTTTTCCCCTATACGCATGACTAACACTTTCAACTAGTTGGGTTAGGATCACTTTAGGACTTGCTAGGCTTGTAACGTAGGCTCAGGGGGCTTTGGGGGTGATATTTTGGAAACATAGTGACTAATGACCCTCCTTGACACTGCATTTTCTACACTTTCTCCCTAC
This sequence comes from Solanum aculeatissimum, assembly GCA_038996855.1. Taxonomy (NCBI): domain Eukaryota; kingdom Viridiplantae; phylum Streptophyta; class Magnoliopsida; order Solanales; family Solanaceae; genus Solanum; species Solanum aculeatissimum. The sequence goes on along the minus strand of JBCEWC010001554.1, from coordinate 36,410 downwards.
CAACCTATTTTTGGATCCATTCTCCCTTTTTCTTCTATTTCGAACCTTTTAGAGTGTCTATTTTTCACTCTCTTGCAGAGTGCCTTTATTTTCAAATTCTTTTTCTCGTTAGCCCACTGATTAGGCACTTTTTCATTTTTTTCTTTTTCTAGCACCCTATTCCCTATTTTCTTCCCTTTTTGTAACACTAATTTTCCCTCCCCTTTTTATGACTTTTTACTTAGTAGCCACCCTCAACTTAGGCTTTTAGCCTGAGTTGAGGTGCACATTATCCATCCTTCAAACTAGGGCCACTGTTGGTAGCCACCCTTAACTTAGGCTTTTTGCCTCAGTCAAGGTGCACAATGTTCAAGGAAGGACCAAATCTAATTTTAGGATTTAATCATGGATTTGGGTAAGGTTTCTTAGGTGTTTACAATCAAGAGGTCAATTTTAGCCTCAAATACAGGGATCAAGGGATACATGGAATATTTGGTCGGTTATTCTTTGGCTAAGTGGACTATTACGAATAACAACCTAAGATCATTTCCTAACCAACTAATTTACAACATAAATCAGAGTAACAGGGCATGTTCTGAATTGAAACATAATACTGAATCATGCAATTAAGCTCACTCACACATGGAACTGCTTTACATGTTAATGCAGACTATCATATCATGTTTTTTATCATAATTTAACCTAACTTATCAGAACAAGCACTGTTAGACAACTAATCATGCAAGGTTGCTATCAAAACTAACTAAACACAAAAATTGGTGGGTACTATTTTCAACAAAAACATAACTATGCCATAGATATAAGTACTGTATGCTACTAATACTACCTAAACATCCTAAACATGCCAGTTCAATAGAAAAATAAATATTCATCGGAAAAAAGAACACAGGCAAGAAACCCTTTGGATAAAACATTAGGATAGTTATAGGCCAAGGCTACTCAGACTTCACCAAGGCCTATAACTACCCACACCCCATCGAAAAAGCTCGACATTGTCCCCAAAGCACACACAGTATCAAAAGTAAAGAATAACGGTCAAAAGAACATACTTGGGCGCCGAAGTGCCTCTCTCAATCTTGGGTTGCCTCCCAAGTAGCGCCTGATTTATTATCGCAGCACGACTGAGTTCACTTGATTACTCAAACTTCATCAAGTGCCCATGCTTTCACTATCTTAATTTGTTCATCATTGCCAAGGTACAACTTCACCCTTTGACCGTTTACTTTGAATGTGGTGCTATTTCATTTCTCTAATTCGATAGCTCCGTGGCTAAAGACTTGTTCTACTCTGAAGGGTCCAATCTATTTGGATTTGAGTTTCTCGGGAAACAACCTCAGTTTAGAGTTAAAAAATAGGACTAGATCTCCAGGTGCAAATTGACTGTTTTTGATGTGGTAATCATGTTGCAGCTTCATTCGTTGTTTATACAAGGCTAAACTCTCATATACTTTTAGGTAGAATTCATCAAGCTCATTCAATTGGTTCAGCCTCAAGGTTGCCACCTCATTCCAATCCAGCTTTAATTTTTTCAGTGCCCATATCGCTTTATGCTCCAGTTCCACCGGTAAGTGACAGGATTTCCCAAAGACTAGTTGGTAGGGAGACATACTTATGGGGGTTTTGAATGCAGTTCACTATGCCCATAATTCATTATCAAGCTTTTGTGACCAATCGATCCAGTTTGCATTCATAGTTTTGGCCAAATTTTGTTTGATCTCCCTATTTGACACCTCCACTTGTTCGCTAGTCTGTGGATGATAGGGAGTTGCCACTCTATGCTTGACCCTATATTTCTTGAGTAGTTCTTTGAAAAGCCTATTGTAGAATTATGAGCCTCCATCACTGATAATTGCTTGAGGGGTACCAAATCTAGAGAAGATGTTCTTTTTCAAAAATGTTGTGACGCTTTTGCCTTCATTGTTGGGCAGCACTACCGTATCCATCCACTTTGATACATACTCCATAACAACTAGAATATACTTATTTCTATATGAGCTAACAAATAGGCCCATGAAATTGATTCTCCATACATCAAATAACTCAATCACCATAAATGGGTTTAGGGGAAGCTCATGCTTGCGGGAAATGCCACCCTCTCTTTGGCATCTGTTGCACTCCTTGGCAAAGTCATGGGCATCTTGATGGTTGACCAATAGTAGTTACAATGTAGAATTTTATATGTCATTCAAACTCCACTATGATGCCCCCAACCAGTGATGAATGAAATGCCTCTAAGATGCTCATCATCTTAATATCTGGGACACAACGGCGAATAATCCCATTTGTACATACACAAAACAAATATGGATCATCCCAGAAGAACTTTGTTACATCAGTCATGAACTTGTGGCACTCATGGGTCATACGATTTGGTGGTATAATGTCACTAACCAAGTAGTTTGCAAAATCTGCAAACCAGCATATCAAGTTATATGATGCTACCTGCACACGTTCATCAGGAACGGAATCATCAATCTCGACCCCATCCTTAAACTTTATCATGGCTTCCTCTTCTAGTCTGGAAAGATGGTCCCCCACTTGGTTCTCTGTCCCTTTTCTGTCTATCACCTCAAAGTTAAACTCTTAGATAAGGAGTATCCATCGAATTAATAATGGTTTTGCATCCTTCTATGTCATCAAATACCGTAGTGTAGAGTAATCTGTATGTACCATGACTTTGATTCCCAACAGATAAGATCTAAACTTTTCAAATACGAAGCCTATTGCAATTAACTCCTGCTCTGTGACAATGTAGTTCTTCTATACTGCATTAAGGGCTTTGCTGGTATAATATATGGGATCTAAGATCTTCTCTCTACTCTACCCTAGTACCACACCAACTGTAACTCTGCTTGTATCGCACATGATTTTGAATGGCTTAGACCATTATCAAAGCAGAAGGCAGTACTTTATATAAAGTCATCAACTTTGGTAGACCTGAGAGTTTTCAAGAAGTGTATTAGTACTTGTTGTAGGTGCATGTTGTTGATGTCTCGCCTCAATGCACCTCAAAACTATTAAGTAGGCACTGTGATCCGCATATTGTACCTAATAATGAGTTGGGGTCAAACCACAAGGAATGGTTGTTCGAGTATAGAAGTATCAAGTTGAACTAGGCAATTGTAGTATTAAAATGGGGTGTTGCAAGTAACATAAAATCAACAATTGGTTACGAGATTCAGATCAAACTAATAATTGAGAGAGATTTTCAGGAATGTGTCAACATGGGTCGAGATATAAATTTATGGGTCTAGATACTTGAATGAATGAGTTAATTATACATGTGTAAGCTAGAATTACTTGTAACCACTACTTCGGATCAGACAACCACGTTGTTTCATTTGAACTAATTACAGCTTCAATACAAAATCACTATAAGACACGTCTGTCCTTAAGCAATTTATCAGCAAACCTTCTACTACTTTATCCATTGAACCCAAATTAAAGCATTCAATAAAAACCCCAAAAGGTTTTAGGCTATCACACCCATTGCCTATCCTAATCATCTAAATTAATGCAATAACTGAAGATCTAAAGATAACCAAGAGTTTGCAACCTCAAGATTATAAGTTTTACATGACAATAAGTATGAACTCACTCAAATTAACAGCAAAACATTCAAATTAGATTAGACCCATAATATAAATCAAGCATCCATGTTCATACACACTCCCAACAATTGGGGTTTTAGCTAGACATGATTAAGAGTAAGAAATTTATATTAATGTTTGCACCAATAGATGTGGATATGATAAATTACAAAGAAATAAGCAACAATTTCTTCTCCTAATCCTTAGAATCCTCTTCTTAAAGCTTCAAAATCAAAACCCTTTTTCCTAAGGATGAATGTACTTTTTCTCCCCAAGAAGGTTCTCTGTACTCTCTTTGTGTCTTATTATATGAAAGTGTGGTATGATATGTACAATGAAATCTATTTATACTTGTGCACATTTTTTAGACTTGAAGCACGATTTTCACCCTTCGATGGTCAAGGTCGACGATCGTCGAACACTTCGCCAATACGCTGAGTGTGACCTTGATCATCCTTTAATACATCCTTTAGAAGTGCAGCTCTCTGCAACTTTTTGTGACACTACTGTGCATCGTCGATCATATTCGCCGATTCGCCGAACCTGTACTAGCATTGCATTTCTACTCCACTCAAGAGGGGTTGAACATTGCGCAACATTAGGCAGTTTGAGTTGAACTTTGGTGATCCACCAAATAAATTGAAGACATCGCTTTTGACTGCCTTTTTAAGCATTTTTGCTCCTTTGCCTTGTGTTTTTGAGTATTTCCCTTCCATGCACTTTTATCCTCATTTCTGGCATAAAACACAAGGTCTAATGAGTATATGAGGCACAATAGCACATTAAGGATAATATTTCTTCACTTTTTAAGCCCCAAATGAGTTCCAAATATGGACTCATCAACACCCCCAACTTGAACGTTTGTTTACCCTTAAGAAAATAAAATACCAATCATTCGAAAGCTCATTGCTTGCAAATTGAGCCACAAGGAGTAGCACATACAATCCCCTCTTTGTCACCAATCTTCAAGGCATCTAAAAACCACTTACGCAATTTTGAAGCCTCAAGAGATGACTAAAGGGTTCTCAAGACATAACTATGCTCACAATTGCTCATGTGGCTGCTAAATCGGTGCTAAAAAACATCACCACTTGCCCTCACCACAAAGAAGATCCTTATACACACAAGATTAGAATATTAATTCCAAATATCTGATCAACACTCGCACTCACAAATGAGAAATGACATGTACGTTTCGATCCATAGGCTTGCCCTTATTCTCAATTGGTGTTCACTCGCTTTTATCCGGACTAGGATCCCAAAGGACTTTTCTAGGGTTGTAATGTAGGATTAAGGACGAGTAGGATAACATATGGGTAATAATGTTTCATCTCTCCTTGAACTCTACACACTCTTTTCTCTCATGGTTCCTTTGGTCCTCATTCTTTTTCTTTTCCATATGACATCTTTTTTTTCCTTTGAATCTCAATCTTGGGTGTCTCCATTGCAATTATTCTTCAACAATTTTGGAGGGTCCTCATTTTCAAGCAAATTATTTTCTTTCATCATTTTTCAAGTACTTTTCCTCTTTTTCTTTTTTATCACTCAAGGATTCCTTAACTTCTTTCTTTTTCTTTCCTCAACTTTCAAATAGGAAACACCCCTCTTCTATCAACACCTCCAACTTTGGCATTTCACCACTACTTTTGCTAATTGAGCTCAAGGAGGGAGTGGTGAAAACATGAAAGGATTATCTTTCCAATCAAAGGTCAAGGTTGAGAAAGAACAATCTAAGGCTCAAAAGGGCTCACAAGGGATACAATCAAAGTTAATGGAGGCTTATTTGGTCAAAGTGGACTTAAAAGAAATCAAAGAAGGCCTAAGGTCATCTTCTTTATCTAGATTCAACTATGATACACCTCAAAATAAATCAGAAAAATTCTAGATGTCACAACATGCCTTTCACCAATTTCCTCAACTCACATGGAAAAATGGATCCAAATCTAAACAATGACTAGACAACACACCCACAATACGCGATCATCGCATATCAAAACTCAATACTCACATAGTCAACTCAAAATATATCAAATTTATTCATGGATTATTTTCACAAGAGATAGACTAATTAGTGAGTTTGTACATGCTTCTCGTCCATGGCACTATTCGAATCAAAGATATGGACTATCGATACTTGGATTGCTAAGGAATAGAGACACGATAAAATGTATTTGAATGGCTTTTCATGTATGCACAGGTTTGCCAAAAATTCCAAGGACATCATTCTCAATCATTCATCACAATCATACATCAAACAAAAATAAAATTAAAAGAAACTACTATCTATTAAAATAAAAAATAAAAGAATATTTACAAACCAAAAGTAAAGATTGTCTCAAATTCTCATCAACAAAAACTACAAGAAAAATTATCTCGTCCCACACATCACAACCAAAATAAAAATAGTCATCATCAACAATATCATCAAGAGATAATGGGAATCTAATTGATCACCCCCTCCTAAAAGAAAAGAAACATTGTCCTCAATATATACGAACATTATCAATCACGCTAAAAAAGAATCAGTGAGAATTAGAATCCCCCTAATCATATCAATCCTGTTGTTGTTATGGTGGTGGAGCTGAAGAAGAGATAATAGGGCCATCAATACCCGAGTCCTGTGGTGCACTCTCTAAGTCAATCTGCGACCTCACAGGCTTTGGCTCATATGCACTGAACATGCCACTCGTCCCAATCATGGAAGTGTCCCGGAGGGACTCTTTAGTCACCGTGGCTATGATATCCTCCTCCAGCATCATCAACTCATTAATTTTTTTACGGGTGTGGCTCAACTCCTAAGGATTATTCATCAGTTTTGGGGAGTATGGTACATTAAATCCTTCAACCCTTTCACCCAGAACATCAACTCTTGTAGTTCCCTAAAGAACCATATTTTTATCTACTCCAAATAGCGTGTCCAATGATTCCCATAATGAACTAATGTCTGTGGACTGTGAATCTTCCACCTCCTTTTTCAATACATCAATGTCAACTTTTATGGATGATGAATCATCACTACCACCACCCTTCTTCTTTGCAATAACCACTCTATCCTCCAAACTCTTAAATTTTGTCTCGTAATCCTCTAAAATCATCTCCAAATGATCTATCCTCAATTTTTTACCCTCAATTAACTTTATTTTCTTCTTTTCATCCTCTATTCTTGGGGACAATAATAAATAATGGACCTCTTAATTATTTTAGGTAGGGAAGACTCAACCTGACTGGTCCAAATGTCAGCCTCTTTGGCTAACCGATCAATGCTAACAATTGTAGTCCTTGTGATTGGGGGTTGGTCCTCCACAGCCTGAGGCTCAGTCAGTTCACCAGTGGAAAGAAATGTAGTAGAAGAAGAAGGCAACAAAAGAGACGAAGAAGATATACCTGCCTCAGATGCTAGCTCTGCAGGGCTGTACTCGATAGTCTCAACACCAACCACCGGTGTAGAGTCAATCGACTTCTTCCTATCCCGATCCTTCTCATCTCTTAAAAATTCTGCCTTGATATTCTAGATATTAGTGAAGGCTGATAGAGTGATCTTAAAATCAATCTTTTGGTTAAATGGAACTTTGAGATGTCTACACAATGCTCTGATGAGGGTAGGAAATGGAAGGGAGGTCTGGAGCTACTTTGCACTTATGAGAATCTCAAGGGCAATTATCAAACCAAGATTCAATTTTTGGTGGTCCATGATTCATCCAACTAGTGACTCTTTTGAGTGTTAAAGAATCGACTCATTTTGAGATGGTATAATGTTTCTACTGATAAACGTGAACTAGAACCACACCAAAACATTCATCTCTTTCTTTTCAATGATAGCTCTTCTTTCCAACCACAAAGGTGTTGGTATACTAATCATAGGGTCCAACCAAGCTTTGATACCATCTAGAGTTGTCTCCTTCAATATTTTGGTAAGATCATGGGAGTATCAATGTGTGTACTCCAAGACATCATTAATATTTATTTCACTTCATGGGACTAACTCACCTCGAGCTTCCACAACTTTCACTCGACCCCTGCTCTTAGGAATGACCTTGGCATAGGCCTCATAGAATTCTTTAACCCAATATGGAATGTAAGGTTCCCAAAGTGTGGTGAAAGATTGGAAATTATGGAACTTCAAGGTGTCCCACACTTCAGGGTACATATCAATAACCCTATCTATAGACAATCATCTCTCCTCCAATATGGTTCTGAGCCCCGCTGCTTTTAATCTATCCAAATGTCTAGGGCCTATGATCTCCTGGATGATTTATGTGATCTGGAGGAGAGGATCATGTAGAACTTTTGACCTTGCTTTGATTTGTCGTAGTTTGTGACTCAACTTTGAAGATGGAGGCTCATGTGTTAGGGTTTTAGACCCCACTTGATCATCGTTAGAACTGGTCCACTCAACCCTGAGGGATCCCTCTTCATCACTCTGGGAGTCCCTTGATTTTTTTCATCTTCTATTTGCCCTTGCCCCATACTTCCTTATGGGGTCTTTGTGATCTTTACTCTGTCTAGTCGGGGGCTATAGTGACTCTCTGAGCTGCCTGAGAGACTCCACGAGTAGCAACATCTTTAGGTCGGGACATGTCTGCGAAAAAACCTTAAACATATATGAGAATCAATAGTATGAAAGAAGGAATCAAAATTAAGCATCAGAAAAAGAAGCATTGCAAATGGGTCAATTTGCCCGCTGAACATGGTCGGTGGATCCCTGAACTGCATCGACGGTCAAATTGACCGTGACCTTTCTTCACAACTTTCAAGCCTCAAATAACTGTCACATTCAGTGATGGATGTGCAAATTTCACAATCCACCAAATTAATTCAGTGATGAAATAGACCATTACCGAAATTGACAAAACTCATCATCAAGAATCAGGCATAAAAGTGGTATGTGTGACAGCTCATCTCATCGTCAAGTCAACTTCGGTGGTCAAATTGACTGTTGCTAAAATTGACTGGCCGACCAATTTTCCCAAAAATCAAAATTCAATCACATTATACAAAAATAAGGGAAAATTTCACATACTATCCCACCAACACAACAAGACATATGCTCATAGTTCTATTTTTATCCTAACATGCTCACCATGGCTACAAATTTTATCAAATGATGACTTTATCTTTAAGAAAGGCATAACCCACTCTATCATCGGGCAAGTGCAAGTTTCTCAATCAAATTCAGGGTTACTCAGACTTCACCCACAACCCACAAGGCAAACAAACTTAACAAGCATGCATTTTCAATCATAACATCAAGCATTCATGTTCAATATCCCAATATAAGTTATACTACAAGGCATTATGATCAAATTGGGACAAAACACAATATCATTCAAGATTAGGTATCATACCCATTAAATATAACCTATACCCATCAAGAATACCAAATTAATTTCACCAATCATCTTAGAATCAAGAACTCAACCAAAAGAAGTACAACTAGAGGCATAGGGTTCAACAGACATCAAGCAACCTAGAACATGATTTCCAAAGAGTTGAAAACAACACACCATGAATCTCAATCTTCTAAAACCCTACTCAAGGCTTTTTCACATTAAAAATGATTCAAAAATAAAAACAAAGGGCCGAAAGTATACCTTGATGATGATGAACAGATAATTTCATGAGCAAAGTGAACTTTTATTGATGAAATCCAACACAATCCAGAAGAAGTTGCAAAGTCAAAAGCTACAAAGGTCCTTACTTTCTTAGGAAGTTAAGAAGAGGGAATATGAAAAGTGAAAGGGTAAAGAATTTAAAAAGCCTTCATATAGGTCAGTTAGGCGTGAGATTCAATGATGTCGACTTACTCCACCGAACATATTTGGCAATGTGCCAAATGTGTTCCTGATTGCCTTTTTTAATAGTATTTAAATATTTTCCTCAAAACCAAAATGTGATGGAACTTGTCATCGCACAACCAATTTGGCAATCCACCAAATTGTGACTTTGATCACCTAATTTGATAGTACCTCAAGAGTCATCAACTAACTCAAAAGGCGGTTAAATTAGTTGTCACCATTTCAACTCGACGATCTGCCATTTTGGGACATAGTGTCGCCCTTTTGCATTCACTCCAATTTCTCCATTTCAAACACCTTCACAAGTAACACCCATTATTCAAAAATTACTACTCAGCTTGGGTTGCCTCCCACGAGGTGTCGTATTTAATATTGTGGTATGATATAGTCCTTCTCAAATCAAGATGTCCCACAATGATCAACCACTGATACCACTTGAAGGTCCTTTGCTTGCTTCATAGCTTTGCAAATATTGAACACAACCTCCTCCTTATCCACTCTGAACTTTAAATCTCTTGTTTCAACATCCACCAATTCCCTTTTGATAGACAAGAATGGTCTACCATGAATGATGGGAACATCCATATCAGCTTCACAATCAAGAATTACAAAGTCAACTAGCAAGATAAATTTATCCACCTCCACCAAAACGTCATGTAAAATCCCTATCAATCTTTTGATAGATCGATCAACCATGAACAATCTCATTGTCGTAGGTGAAGGAGTATCTAATCCAAACTCTTCAAAAATGGATAAGGGTATAAGATTGATGCTATCCCCAAGATTGCACAATACCTTTCCAAATTTGCAAGCTCTAATAGTACATGGAATGATAAACGTACTGGGGTTACCTTTCATCGCAATCAAGTGGTTTGTCGCGATTGAACTACAATGGTATAACACCTCTATTGTTTCACACTCCAGAGTCCTCTTCTAGGTTACAAGTTCCTTGAAGAATTTGGCATAACACAACATCTCTACTAGGGCTTCTACCAATGGGATATTTATATAGTGGGAGTTGAACATAGATAGGAACTTTTGAAACTCGGTATCTTCCTCTTTCTTCTTCAGCCTTTGGGGAAATAGAGGGTCAATCTTTACCTAGGGATCCTTTAGCTTAGAAGAAGAAATTTTTTGGGGGGATATATTTTTTCCCTTAATTTAATCACCCCCAACTTTTTTGATGCTATCAGTCCCAGGATTACCAAAAGTGTTGCCTTCCTCATTCACAATTAGATCACCTTCTTCCACTTTTGGATCTTTGGCACCCTTAAACAAAGAAGCATTGACTTCATTTTCAAGCTCAATATTAGGTGTAGGAATAGATCCTTTAAAAACCTTACCACTACATGTAGTAATGGCCATACACTACTGATTAACACCTTTTGGATTAGATACCATGTCCCTAGGCAAGCCACCCTTTGGACGTAGTTGAGATGCACTGAGATGTTGAGTAGTTGTATTTCCAAGTTCTTAATAGAGGCTGAGCAAGACGTCATCGTTTGGCTCAATTGAGAAAAATCAGACCTTATCTCTTTTAGTACCTTATCCAAAGCTTCAACTTAGTTAAGAATTCTTGTAAGCATATCTTCGATTCAAAAACTTTTCGAATTCACAACCGGCCCAGTGGGATTCATTCTATTGTGAGATGGGATGTAACGATCTCTTGCACCTTCACTTTCTCTCCATCCTCTAGGATGATCTTGCCAATATCTATCTCTCCAACCGTTACCATTGTTTCAACCTTGATTCTCAGATAGCCTTGGAAAGGCCAATCGAGAACCCATGACTTGATTTTCCATGTAATGCACCTCCTCACTATAACCACCATCAAAAGGCATACTATTAAAAGGCACATCACTAGCACTACCAACCACATTCACACTTTTTTTACCACCACCCATTACATATTTTATCAAGAGATCTAATTGAGTTAATATTTTGGCCATATTTTCATCTCTCTTGATCTTTGACCAATTGTTCCTTGGATGGTCCCCTTTGAGTAGAGAAAATGAGGTCATCTTGAGTATACCAAGCCCTATTTATCTTGGTCATATCATCTAATAACTCGGAAGTTCTGGTGAACATTTGTTTCATGATGCTACCCCTTACCAACTAGTCAACTATACCTTTATTCATAACATTCAAACTCACATAGAAGTATTGGAGAAGTAGATAGTCTAGAACACTGTGATTTGGACATTGGAGCAAGAGTTTTCAGAAACTTAACCACATTTTATGTACCAGTTCACCTTAAATTCTCTTAAAGTTCTCAATACTTCTCTAGAGTTTCACCATCTTTGAGGGAGGAAAGAATCTTTCAAGGAATGCATCAAGAAAATTCCTCCTAAGATTTTATAGAATCACACAGTAATTTCTCCAACCATCTCACAACCTCTCCGGATAAAGAAAATGGAAATAGTCTCAACCGGATGGCTTCTTTTATCACTCCCCTAAAGCTGAATGGTGAGCAAATATCCATGAAATTACAGATATGCACATGCGGGTTTTCATGAGCTAGACCTCCAAATAATCCTTTCAATTAGAGCAGTTGAAACATTGTACTCGTGATATGGAACACAACAATTCCCGTTAGTGAGGGTAGTCTAATTGCTCTGGTTCTACCCACTTGGTTCCAATCAACATCATAGAAATCATTGAGATTACCCGCATCATTACTATTCACACTTTCGACATCACTTATTTCTTCACCTACAAAAATCAAACCTAAATAGCAACAAAGAAAAGAAAAATAAGTAATAAAGTTCAAACTACAAAATCTAAGTTCAAGCAAACACTTTTATCAAGAACAAACATCATCCCCCGACAATGGTACCATTTTGATGTCTCACCTCAATGCACCTCAAAACTATTAAGTAGGCACCACAGTCTTCATCACATATTTTACCCAACAATGATTTAGGGTCGAACCACTACGAACGGTTTTTTGATTATGGAAGTATCAAGTTGAACTAGGCAATTGTAGTGTTAAAATAGGGGGTTGCAAATAATATAAATTCAGCAATTGATTATGAGATTCAGATTAAACTGACTATTGAGAGAGACTATTGAGGATGTGTCAACATGGGGTGAGATATAAATACTTGAATGAATGAGTTAATTATACATAAGTAAGTTAGAATTGCTTGTAACCACTACTTTGGATCATACAATAATGGTGTTTCACATGAACTAATTACAGTTTCATATGCAAAAGCATTATAAGACACGCCTGGCCTAAGAAATTTATCAAAAAACCTCTACTACTTTAGTCATTGAAACAAAATTAAAGCATTCAATTAAAATCTCAAAAGGTTTTAGGCTATCACACTTATTGCCCACTCCAATCATCCAAATTAATGTAATAACCGATGATCTAAAGATAACCCAGAATTTACAACCTCAAGATTATAAGTTATACATGGTAATAAATATGAACTCACTCAAATTAACAGCAAAATATTCAAATTAGATTAGACCCATAATATAAATCAAGCATCCATGTTCATACACCCCCCAACAATTGAGGTTTTAGCTAGACATGATTAAGAGTAAGAAATTAATATCAATGTTTGTAGCCATAGATATGGGTAAGATAAATTACAAAGAAATAAGCAAGAATTTCTTCTCCTAATCCTTAGAATCTTCTTCCCAAGCTTCAAAATCAAAACCCTTCTTCCTAAGGATGAATGTACTTTTTCTCCCTAAGAACGTTTTATATACTCTCTCTGTATATTGTGATATGAAAGTCTGGTATGATATGTACAATAAAATATATTTATACTCGTGCATATTTTTTTGACTTGAAGCACGATTTTAATCATTTGTCAATCAAGGTCGACCATCGTCAAGGACTTCGATGGTACGCCAAATATGCTCTTGATCCCCTCTTAATGCATCCTCTAGAAGTCCAAGTCTCTGGAACTTTCGACGATACTACTACGCATCGTCGATCATGTTCGGTGATTCGTTGAACTTATACCAACATTGCCTTTCTTCTTCTCTCATAAGGAGTTGAACTCTACAACATTAGGTAGTCTGAGTTGAACTTCGATTATCTACTGAATGAATTGGCGACATCGCTTTTGACCGCCCTTTTAGGCATTTTTGCTCTTTTTCCTTGTGTTGAAGGTTAATGAGTATATGAGGCACAATAGCACATTGAGCATATTATTTTTTTAATTTTTAAGCCCCAAATGAGTAAAAAATATAGACTCATGAACTGTCAATGTTGATATCTACAAAAAGAGCAAAATCCTTCCATAAATTGTAGGCTATGGGGGCTATTAGTAATAAGTGGATCATATTTTCTCTTCAAAGGTGTCACAACAATGACATCTAAGACTTGTTGTTCTTATTCCCTTTAGGTTTCATCAGTTGAAATTCTTTTCTATCCCACTTTCCAAGAAAAAAATTAATCTTCAAAGTGACTCACCTATCCCGTATTAGTTTATAGCACCGTCTAGGATCTTTCTTTCTTCTAACTACGTCCCAAGTTGATTTTACTATGAAGCCTCCTTATTGTTGTCGATCCACTAAGGTTTATCATCATTTCTGCCTTCTTCAGGAGGTATGATAATATCCACTCTATGCTCTACCATCTCCTCTAATAATTTATTCTTTAGCTCTGTAATATTTCATGTTCCTTGGCTTATGAAATTCTTTATCTCCATTTCCTCTTTGTTTTCTTGATCTCCTGCAATATAATAGACTTCTCCTTACTTGTCCAATTGTCAAATCAAAAGTTGGAAGTTCTTGCTAAGATCTGCCACCCAAATCTGATGTTCCAATTCTTTCCTCACCATAATCATTCTTCTCCATACATGAGATGCTCTCCTACCTTAAACTAGGATAGGGTGTAACTTCCTATAATATTTATTCCACATATATGTACTCCACAATGATGATGTTCTAACCTAAAAATTCACCAAAGTTTAGCCACCAAAGTTTTTGAAATATTTTGTAGAGATCTAAAACTCAAGCCCTGTTCTTCCTTAGGCAAGCATATCTGATCTCATGATATCCAACACTTAATTTTATCTTTAGTGGTGCTTCCCCAGTAAAATTTAGAGAAAATTCTATATAACTGTTTAACCAAATTGACTAGTAGATTTATTGTTAATAGCAAGTAAGCAGAAATTAATTGAAGAACATAGGATATCGATGTATACTTACCTCCAAAAGATAGTAACTTGTTTTTCTAAGAGTTAATCCGCTTCCTCACTTTCTTCACTATATCTTCAAAATGAGTATTATTCTTTCTTTTATAGAACATAGGACATCCTAAGTATGTGAAAGTAAGAAACCTTGTTTAATACCTGTGATCTTTTTTATCTTGTTGTTGATAGTAAGGGGAACATTTTCATGCACATAGAACAAGTTTTTTCTAAGATTTATCATCTGTCTAGACACCACCTCATACCCTGTAAGTATCTTTATCATCATCTCTATGGATACAAGTTTTTCTGAATAAAAAAAATAGTGTTATATTTATATGATAGATGGTTCACCTTAGGACTCTATTTTGGAAGGCTATATCCCTTGAAATAAGGGTTTTCAAAAAACCTATTGAAGTTCCTAGATTGAACTTCTACTCCTATAATGAACAAAGTGGGAGAGATAGGATTCTCTTTTTTAAAAGATGACTTAAAGAAATCAAAAGACTGGTCATTAATGAGGACTGGAGTACTAATTGTTAGATAACAACCTCCATATTATATTTATGATTATTTTTATAAAATCAAATCTCCTCATCATCTCAATAAGGAAAATTCAAGTTACTCTATCATAACTATTAGCCATATTTACCTTTACTATCATATTATGAAACTTATTAATCTTATTTATATCTCTTATTATCTACTGATCTAGTAAGACATTTTCAGTGATATTCCTCCCTTTTATAAACCTTGTCTAATTAATAGATATTAGCCAAGACAATAAAGTTACTAAACTTCCAGAAAGTATTTTGATATGATCTTGTTGGCAAAGGTGATAAGACTAATAGGTCTCAAGTCTACAAATGTATTGATATTTTTTGCTTTGCTATTAGAACTAAATTTGAGTGAGTGATGAACCAAGGTAATTCTTGACCACAGAAGAAAGCCTTGACCATGTTGGTTATGTCCTTTTCTATAATACCCTAATATGTCTGATAAAAATAGTCAGAAAATCTATCTAGACCACTAGCACTATCACGATTCCGAGCATAAACCAATTCTTTCTTCTCCTAGGTTGGCATATTTGTTAACATCTCATTATGTGCTTTAATAATCACCTTAAGAATGGACTCCAACATCTCATAATTTTGAGTGGAATTGGTTTTCATGAACTATCCCTTGAACATCTTCATAGCTTTCTCTCCTATATTTTGAGTGGAGGTAATAGTATCTCCCTGAGTAGTTTTCATTTGTACTATGTGTAGTTTCCTTTTCTCCTTGACATAAGAGTGAAAGAATTTTGTATTTTATTCTCCATCTTGAAACCACCCCAGATTATCTTTCGATTTTCAATATTCCTCTTCTAGATTTAGGAACTTTTTTAGCTTTGTCTCTCCTCTGCTCAATTCTTCCCTGTTGCCTCTAGATGGATTTATCTCAAGTTGTGCCTCTTTCACCTTTATAACATCTTCTAAGATAGCAATTTATTGAAAAATATAATCAAATTTGTCCTACTTCATTTAGCGAAGACCATTTTCAACTTCTTATTCTTCTTCTGATATATGGTCAAAGGAGATCCTTCCTTTGTTTCTAACCAGGTTTCCTCCCCCTTTTTTAAACTATGAATGCTTTGAAACGTTCAAAAACTTGACAGGTCTTACTATTGTCTCTTGTATAGTGGCGCTACATGTGACAAGAAGAAGGCATGGTCTGACTCTTCCTAATCAAATAATAAACCTTACTTTCTGGCAATAAATCCTTGAGTCAGTGTTTTTAATACCCTATGCAGTCTTTTAAAAATATAGTCCTCCTCAATTCTTTGATTTCGCCGTATAAGTTTACTCCCTGCATAAATTATTTCATTTAAAGCACAATTATTCAAGCATAGAGAAAAATCAATGGTTTCTCGTTGTGTTACAGGTAGACCATCCATTTTTTCTTCCTTATTTAGAATAACATTGAAATCTTTCTCCACAATCCATAGTTCTTGAGTGTTCATTGCTATAACTGCTAAGTCCTCCCATAACTCTAATCTTTCTAGAGAACTACACTTGGCATATATTGGTGTGATTTTGAAATTATTGTGACCAGGAGTGATCTACATTGTTAATTATTACATTTAATTAGTATTTATATGTCTTTACCATTCCTTATTCGAGAAACTTCATATCTTGGCTAAGAAATTTACCATAGCATTTTATAAACTTAACCTCCTTTGGACTTTGAAATGGCTCTAAAAGAGCTACATATGTGTAATAATGTCTTTTGTGCAAATTCATGAATCTCTCAAATGCATTTTGAGATGTAACATATATGATATTTCAAAATATAATTTTATCAATCATTGATCAGATCTATTGGTTTGCCCCCTTATACATCTTCTTGTTGTATTAAAAGGAACTACCTTGCTCCTAGACTTCTTGTTGCTTTCTTGTAGCCTGTTTATTTGCCTATGTGATAGATCGTCAGATGCAACAATATCCTCAATATTGTTTCCTATTTCATCCTCTTCTTCTTTTTCCCTTTTTTTTAGCTTCCTTATGAGATATAATATTCAAGAAGTGTTTCCAATGGCGGCTTCGAAATTTGTATGGGTTGAGGACCAATTGACTTAATTGGTATTGCAATCTTATCATCCCACTCTCCTCCCTTTGGTTTTTCAAACAGTCTTCTACCTAATTTGTTGTTGGATTCTCTGCATTTTTTGGCTATCTTCCAATTCCTTCTTTTTTTATTGACAAATATAGAATTATTTATTCTTTTTGTCTTTCTCCCTTTCTGCTAAAATTTATCTCTATTCTATCTCCTCATTTTGTACAATATTATTATGGCCAATTCTTTCATTAAGTTTCCTCTTCTTGTCTTTTACTTTATTATCTGAAGCCTTGTGTATTTTTCCATCTTCCTTTGTTACTTTTAGCGTAATATATTTTTTTTACTTTCTACCTTTTCTCCTCTATGAAGAGCTCTTAGATCCATCTTTATTCCTGTCTATTCTTATTATACTGCATTTTCCTTTTGTGAAACCCTTGTATTTTTATTCTCTACGAACTTTATTATTATCCCCTTTTTCACCAATGTCTCTTCCTTTCGTGTTGACATCAAGCGGTCCATTTTTTATTTTATTTTTGTGTTCCCCTTCCTTTCCTTCTTTTTACTTCTTGGATACAAGTCTAGTGTAAAATAAAGTAGTCTTTTTCATTGTGACCTTGAAGTTTGTAAGTTTCGCGATACTTTGGTATATAATCATATCTAATTGGAATTCATTTCTCCACTACTTTCCCTATCATCTTTCTTACTTGCACATTAATCTTCTTTGGAAATTCACCTATCAAATCCACTTCTATCTTAACCTTAGCACAATTACGTCTTGTCTTGTTATGAGTCGCTATGTCCATCTGTAAAGGCTTTCCTATTGCTATAGCAAGGGAGAAAATAGCTTCCTTTACAAAAAATTAGTTGATAGAGTGGGAAATAAAAATCATGTAATTGGCATCATGATCTCTTTATTTTGGTTGAGCATGGGATCCCATGTCAACGTCCTCATTGGATATGTATATTATTTGTGAATGATAATAAAATTGTGATTTTTATAGAAGTCACATGATCTTTATTCTTTCAAATTCGACGCTCTTATCAAAACATATCTATTGTTGTATAATCTAATATTGACTTCACCTTTCAAGTAACATTTTTTTCGAATCAAACTTCTCAAATCTTATATGTCTGGTTACCTAGATTGTGACACCCCATAACTCTATTCTCACATGCACCTATGTTTCGAGACTCATTCTTACATATGAAAAGCGTGGTAGGGTCATAAGAGACTTCTAGCACACGAGTTCATAACTTTTCTGTAGGTTGAGTTTCTAGTGTTAGATTATACAAGAGTAAACTTTAAATGATCATAACTCTTAGTAAACAGAGAGTTAGGTGTCCCATGACCTACAAAATTAAAGCCCTTTGAATCATCTTTCCAACAAAACTGGTTTACCTCATTTGGAGTTTGAAGTTAAAAGTTATAGTTGTTTTACTATAGATTACCAGAGCAGAGCTCATCTACGAAACCCTATTATGAGTTGTGGATTCAAATACAAGTTGTCTGTTACACTCACAACAAAAGTCCTGAAAATCTAATTTTAAGCCCCAAACTTCACGGATACATCTACGGGTCGTAAAGTAATCTACAGGTCATGGTTTGGTCTCGTGGAATGTTCAAGTAACCTCAAATTTTGACTGAAAATTTATGAAAAGGTCCCTACAGGTCGTGAAACTTTCTACAGGCCGTAAATGGGCCCGTAGATAGATTTTGACAACTTTTTTTATTTTGGTCTTTTTTCACCCTTTTAAAACTTAGACCTGACATTTTTATATCTAAATAAAGCCCTATACCTATAAGTTCACATCTTTTACGCTAAAATACATCCTCCAAACTTAGGGAAAGATTTCAAGGGAGAAAAAGGGCTAGGGTTTGAAGTGAGAAACTTGAGAATTCCTCCAAGTTGTTCCAAGACTTAAACTTCCAGGTATGTAAGGCTAACTAAAACATGAATTTTGTTCTTTCATGTGCCCCATAACCTGATTTGATGAAGTTGTTAGTGAATTGAGTATTGCATGAAGATTTTTTGAAGTTTTTTCTTAAATTCTAATGTATTTCTATATAATTTTGCATGAATTACAGTTTTTATGAATTAAATACTTGAAATAGATGATTTTAATTTTCTTCATGAACCCTAGCATGAATTCTTACTATTTTTACACTATATTTAAATAAGTATAAATGAGTATAATTTTAGCCTAAAGAGTTTATGGAATACCTAAAATGTTTTAACTCTACTTTTGATTTTCTGAATGCTATGAGATAGAATGATGCATGATTAAGCCTTTATGAGTCAAGAGCTGAACCTTAAAAGAATGTAATCAAAGAGTTGATAATTGATGTGATGAATTGAGTTGATGAATATCCAATGAGACTAAATGAATGAGTTAACCATAGAGTTGATGTCTTATGAGCATGTTGAGTATTGGGAGGAGTATTGAGCACCGAATTGAGTAAGAGTAAGTCTAACTCAAACTCAATAACTACATGGCTAGCATAGGAGAGGATAACCGTAAAAATAGATTTTTACTTTTAGTCTCAAAAAGAGGACTTTATGTTATTATTGTGAATCCACTAATGGTATGTCCTTTACCCTGGAAAGGTATAAGATGGATGTGGCAATGATATCACTTCGTTATATCATCATCGGCTCATAGGTGATGGTTGTCGATTAAAGAAACTCTCAAATAGGCCTTGATAGTACTCTAAGAGGATTGGATTGGATTGGATGGTATGTGAGTGGTCATTGTCTAAATTACATTCTTACTTTAGACTCTTAACTTTTTGATTGAGTTCCCTACTTTCTTGAGTTGAGTTATTTTGAGTTGATGTTATTTTACCTTTACATGTTTCATTCTATCATTTTACATACTCGTATATTTCATGTATTGATGTCCATTTGGTCCTGCATATTTTTATGATGCAGATACATGTACTAGTGGTCCTCAACAAGTGCTCCATTGAGGACCTATTTACATTTAGTTGATTGGTAAGTCCTTCCATACTTTTGGAGGATGTTATGTTTCTTTCTAGCTTTAAGTTTAGACTTATTTTATTCTATTTTGAGATAGTCATGGACCTGTCATTGGCACCACTTAGTCAAATGTTTAGAGGCTTCATAGACTAAATTATCGAGTTATAATTGATTGTTATTTTTGGCTAGTTTTCATTCATACTAGTCTTACTTAGTTGATAGATAGATTGTTTGGCCTTTGGCCTTGATTATCATATTTTTATTTCATTTCGTTGAGTATTCTCTATTATTTATGTTTTTCTCTATTAGAATGTGATTGAATGAATATGATAAGGTCGAGTGGTTCACTTAGGGGCTAGCAATAGTCTCTGAGTGTCATCCACGCCAAGGGTTCCCTCTGAGGGCATGGCAAACTTTGTATCAAAGCACAGAGTTCAAGTTTCTTAGGGAGTCTATGAAGTCGTGTCTAGTATATTCTTGTTTATGGGTGTGTTGTGACCACACTTTATAAGTAGGAGGCTATAGGAGATTAGAAATTATTACACTTATCTTTTGTTATGAGTGTGTGATAGAGTTTAACTCTATTAAGGTATCTATCTGATTCTTATGTTACACATTTCCACATCATGCCTCCTAAGTGTACCGCCAACCAAAGAGATGTTTCAGCCTCTAATGCTGTGAATCCCCTACCAGAGATGCCTGCTCAGATGGAGACGAGGAGTTAAGGTCAACCATCTAGAGCCACCGGTGTCCCACAAGCACCTACTGCTCCACATGCTTCTACTACGAAAGTTGATTTCAGAGGAGCTATCACCATGCTCACCCAACGGGTAGCCACTCAGAGTGGTAATCGGAGATCACAGGCTCCTAGTTCTAGCTTCCAAGAGACAACTGCTGCAACCAAACTTAGAGATTTTCTAAGGATGAATCCACCAATATTCACAGGGTCTAACGTTGAGGAAGACCCCAAGAACTTTATTGATGAGATATGGAAGGTGTTGAAAGCTATGAACGCAATTGAGACTGAGGGAGTTGAACTTGCTTCCTAACAATTCAAGGGCATGCTAAATGTTTTATATAATCAATGGGATGAGAGTCGAGGTGAGGATGTTGAGCCTACAATTTTGGATGATTTTTAGAGTGCCTTTATTGACCACTTTTTTCCATGAGAGTTGAGGGAAGCGAAGGTTAAGGAGTTTGTCGACTTGAAGTAGGAGGAGATGATTGTCAAAAAATATAGCCTCAAATTCATACTACTATCCAGGTAAGCTCCAAAGATGGTCCCTGACATGAGATCTAGAATGAGAAAGTTCACATCCGGCTTGGGCAAGCACGTGAAAAGGAGTGCAAAGCAACATTGCTGATTCTGGCATGAACATCTCTAGAGTTATAGTCTATGTGCAATAACTTAAGGAGGATAAGAAGAGGTATAGGGAGGAGAATTTGAGAAAGAAGGCTAAATCAATAGGGCATGAATCTAGCCAGCATAAGCAAGGTAAGGGGGACAGGTCCTACTTTCAGAAGAGGTCCTCAAATTATACACCATCTTCAACAAGTGCACAAACTCCGAGTAACAAGTATGATTAGAAGTCTCAAGGCCATCAGAATTCTAGAGCTTAGGGTTCTCAATCCTAAGATAGTGTGACTCAAGGTTCAAGGGGGAAATCACCATGTGGAAAGTATGGCAGACTCCACCTAGGTGAGTATCGTGAGGGTATAAATGCTTACTATAAGTATGGACAGACTAGTCATTTCTAGAATGAGTGCCTAATGAGAAGGTGGGGTGAGGGAGGTAATAGATCTCAGTCTTCGATAGCACCACCAACCAGTGGTAATCAGAGAGGTGTCACTACTAATACAAGCGGGGGTATAAACTGTCTATACGCGATGGGTAATCGATAGGATCAAGAAGTTTCACCAGATATTGTTACGGGTATGCTTCAAGTTTTTTCCTATGATATATATGTCTTGTTTGACCCAGGTGCCACTTTATCATTTGTGACTCCATATGTGGCTAGTAAGTTTGAGATCCTTCCTGAATGTCTTCTTGAACCCTTTAGTGTTTCTATTCCCATCGGTGAGCCTATCATAGGCAATAGGGTTTATAGAGATTGCATAGTGTTCATCTATCATAAAGATTCTCTTGCTGATTTGATTAAGTTAGAGTTGGTTGACTTTGATGAGATCTTTGGCATGGATTGGCTTTATGCTTGTTATGCCTTTATCAACTGTAGAACCCAGATGGTCAAGTTTCAATTTTCGAATGAGCCTATTATAGAGTGAAAGGATAGTTTTGTAGTACCTAAAGGTAAGTTTATTTCATGCCTTAAGGCCAGAAAGCTAATTTCTAAAGGGTGTATCTATCACCTCGTACGAGTTAAGGCTGATGATTTAGAGTCTCCATCTTTTGAGTTAGTTTCAGTTATCAATGAGTTTCCTGATGTCTTCACTGATGATTTGCCTAGAGTCTCTTCTGATAGGGAGATCGACTTTAGGATTGATGTTCTCCCTGATACTCAACCTATTTCTATTCCTCCATATAGAATGGCTCCCACTGAGTTGAAAGAACTGAAAGAGTAGTTGAAAGATCTATTGGATAAGGGATTTATTAGGCCGTGTATCTCTCCGTGGGCTAATCCTGTCCTATTTGTTTGAAAGAAAGATAGTTCCCTCGGGATGTGTATAAATTACACCAATTGAATAAGGTGACCATTAAGAATAAATATCCTCTTATAAGGATTGATGATCTGTTTGACCAACTCTAGGGTGCCACTATTTTCTCCAAGATAGACCTTAGATCAGGCTATTACCAGTTGAAAGTGAGAGAATGTGACATCTTGAAGATGATTTTTCAAACCCGATATGGTCACTTTAAGTTTCTGGTAATGTCCTTTGGACTGACCAACGCTCATGCCACTTTCATGGACTTGATAAACAAAGTATTTAGGCAGTACCTTGATATGATCGTGATTGTATTTATTGATTACATATTGGTATACTCCAGAGATGAGAAGGAGCATGCCGATCACCTTCGAATTATTCTTCAAACGCTTAAGGATAATAAATTGTATGCAAAATTCTCCAAGTGTGAGTTTTGGCTCAAGTCCGTGGATTTTCTAGGCCATATTGTTTCGGGTGATAGTATTCGAGTAGATATGCAGAAGATTGAGGCAGTTAAGAACTGGCCTAGACCCACCTCTCCAATTGACAAAAGAAATTTTCTGGGTTTGGCTGGTTACTACCACAGATTTATTGAGGGATTCTCTTCTCTATCCTCACCATTGACTAAGCTGACCCAGAAAAAAGCTAAGTTCCAGTGGTCCGACAAGTGTGAGAAGAGTTTTCAAGAGTTGAAAACTAGATTAACGACTGCGCCAATGTTGACTTTACCTAAAGGGACTGATGATTTTATGATCTATTGTGATGTTTATAGATTGGGATTAGGATGTATTCTGATATAAAGAGGTAAGGTCATAACTTATGCTTCCAGAAAACTTAAGAACTATGAGAGAAACTATACAATGCACGACTTAGAATTAGTTGTGGTGGTGTTTGCACTCAAGATTTGACGCCACTACTTATATGGAGCACATGTCGATGTATTCATAGACCATAAGAGCCTGCAATATGTCTTCACCCAGAAAAAGCTTAACTTAAGGTAGAGGAGATGGCTTGAGTTGCTCAAGGATTATGACATAAGCATCCTCTACCATCCAGGTAAAGCTAATGTAGTTGTTGACGCTCTTAGCAGGTTGTCTATGGAAAGCACTACTCATGTGGAAGGAGAGAAGAAAGAGTTGGCCAAAGAGATGCACAGGTTAGTACGACTGGGAGTTTAACTAGATAAATTTGGTGAAGGTGGAATACTTGTGCATAATGGGTCTGTGTCATCTCTTGTGGTTGAGGTAAAGGAGAAGAAAGACCAAGATCTCATCTTACTCCAATTGATGTAAGATGTACACAAGCAGAAAGTGATGTTGTTCGTCAAAGGGAGAGATAGGGTATTGAGATACCAAAGTAGATTGTGTATTCCAGATGTTGATGGTATTCAAGAAAAGATCATGGCAGAAGCCCATAACTCTAGATACTCTATCCATCTGGAATCTACCAAAATATACCACGACTTGAGAGAGGTTTATTGGTAGAGTGGGATGAAGAGAGACATTGCAGACTTTGTTTCTAAGTGCCTAAACTGCCAACAAGTAAAAGTTGAGCACCAAAGGCCATGCATAGTAGCTCAGAATTTTGAAATTCTTGACTGAAAGTGAGAGATAATCAATATGGATTTCATCACAGGCTTATCAAGGTCTCACAGACAACATGATTCTATCTGGGTAATTATTGATAGGATGACTAAATCAGTCCACTTCTTGGAGGTAAAGACTACCAATACAGTAGAAGACTATGCCCAATTGTATATCCAAGAGATTGTCAAATTGCATGGGGTTCTTTTTTCTATCATATCAGATAGAGGAGTTCAATTCACTACTCAATTCTGGAAGTATTTTCAGAGAGGCCTGGGTTCAAAGGTAAATCTTAGTACTGCTTTCCACCCTCAGATCGATGGTTAGGCAGAGCGTACGATACAAACCTTAGAGGATATGTTGAGGGCCTGTGTCATCAACTTTAAAGGTTATTGGGATACCCACTTACCTCTGATTGATTTTGCCTACAATAACAGCTTTTATTCGAGCATTCAAATGGCTCCTTATGAGGCCCTCTATGGGAGGATGTGTAAATCACCAATTGGATGGTTCGAGGTAGGTGAAGTAGGGTTGATTGGGCCAGACTTGGTACAATAAGCTATGGAGAAAGTAAAGATCATCCAAGAGAGATTGAGAAATGCATAAAGTCCCCAGAAGTCCTACATTGATGTTAGGAGAAGGGACCTAGAAGAAATGATTGGGTATACTTGAAAGTGTCACCCATGAAGGGTGTAATGAGATTTGGGAATAAAGGAAAGTTGAGTCCTCGTTACATTGGTCCCTACCAAATTGTGAAGAGAGTGGGAAGCGTAGCTTATGAATTGGAGCTATCCCAAGAGCTCGCGGCCATCCATCTGGTCTTTCACATTTCCATGTTTAAGAAGTGTTTCGGAGATCCGTCTTTGGTTGTGCCTATTGAGAACATTGGAGTGAAGGATATCTTGAGTTATGAAGAGATCCCGGTCAAAATTCTTGATTATATAGTTCGCAAGTTGAGAACTAAAGTGATTGTTTCTATAAAAGTATTGTGGAGAAGTCAATCCATTGAATAGGCTACATGGGAGGCTGAAGAGGATATGCAGGCTAGATACCCTTACCTATTTGTGCCTTCTAATGATAAAATTGATGGTAATAATTCATTTTTATTCTTTGAGTTACTTTCTCATTATCGAGTTGAGTTCTTATCTCTGAGTTAATGTTCCTCTTGATTTATGAGTATTTGAGTATGCATGTTTTAATCGTATTCGTGCCTATTGATGATGTTAGAGGTGGTTTTTCAATTTGGAATCCTGATTTGATGTTAATTCTAGAGTATAAGTATTTGAGCAATCCGAGTATTTGAGTTCTTGATGGTATTCTTACTTAGTAAGCTTGAATTGCTCATCATTCGAGGAAAAATGATCTCAAGGGGGAGATATTGTGACATCCCATAACTTTATTCTCACATGAACCTATCTTTCGAGACTCATTCTTACATATGCGAAGTGTATTAGGATCATAAGAGATTTCTAACACTTAGTCGAGTTCAAAACTTTCTTGTAAGTTGAGTTTCTAGTGTTAGATTATGTAAGGGTCAACTTTAAATAATCATAACTCTTAGCACAGAGAGACTTAGGTGTCCCATGACCTACCAAATAAAATCCTGTTGAATTAGCTTTCCAACGCAATTGGTTTCACCTCATTTGAAATTCGGATTCAAAAGTTATAGCTATTTTACAACAGACTGCCAGAGCAGAGCTTATCTACGAAACCCTATTATGGGTCATGGATTAAAATATGACACGTCTGTTGCACTCATTGAAAAAGTCATAAAAATTTAATTTTGAGCTCCAGACTTCACAGATCCATCTACGGGTCATTAAGTAATTTACGAGTCATGGTTTGGTCTCGTGAATTATTCCAGTAACCTTAAATTTTGATCGAAAGTTTACGGAAGGGTCCTACGGGTCATGAAACTTTCAACGGGCCGTAGATGGGCCCATAGACGACTTTTGACAGCTTTTTTTAAAGAGTTATTTTGATCTTTTCCCACCCTTTTAAAGTTTAGACTTGATGTTTTTATATCTAAATAAAGCCCTAAACCTATCAGTTCACCTTTTTCACGCTAAAACACATCCTCCAAACTTAGGGCAAGGTTTCAAGGGAGAAAAGGGCTAGGGTTTGAAGCCAGAAACTTGAGAATTCCTCCAAGTTATTCCAAGACTTAACTTCCAAGTATGTAAGTCTAACTAAAACATGAATTTTATTCTTTCATGTTTCTCATAACCCGAGTTGATGGAGTTGTTAGTGAATTGAGTATTGTATGAAGGTTTCTTGAAGGTTTTTCTGAAATTCTGATATATTTCTACATAATTTTGCATGAATTACAGTTTTTATGAAGTAAATACTTGAAATAGAAAATTTTACTTTCCTACATGAACCCTAACATGAATTCTTATTATTTTTACACATTGTATTTAAATGAGTATCCATAAGTATAATTTGAGCCTAAAGAGTCTATGGAATACCTAAATGTTTTAACTTTACTTTTGATTTCTTGAATGCTATAAGTTAGAATGATTCATGATTGAGCCTTTATGAGTCAAGAGTTGAATCTTAAAAGAATGTAATCAAAGAGTTGATAATTGATGTGATGAATTGAGTTGATAAATGTCCAATGAGACTAGATGAATGAGTTAACCATAGGGTTGATGTCTTATGAGCATGTTGAGTCTTGGGAGGAGTATTGATCATCGAATTGAGTAAGAGTAAATCCAATTCGAATTCAATAATTATGTGGCTAGCGTAGGAGATGATTGAACCGTAAAAATGGATGTTTTCTTTTAGTCCCAAAAAGAGGACTTGATGTTATTATTGTGCATCCACTGATGAGATGTCCTTTACCCTGATAAGGTATTGGATTAATGTGGCAACGACATCTCTTTGTTGTATCATCACTAACTCATAGGTGATGGTTGTCGATTAGAAAAACTCCCAAATAGGCCTTGATAGTACTCTAAGAAGATTGGATTGGATGGTATGTGAGTGGTCATTGTCTAAATTGCATTCTTACTTTAGACTCTTGACTTGATTGAGTTCCCTACTTTTTTCAGTTGAGTTATTTTGAGTTGATGTTATTTTATTTTTACATGTTTCATTCTGCCATTTTACATACTCGTACATTCCACGTACTGACGTTCATTTGGGCCTGCATCTTTTCATGATGCAGAGACATGTACTAGTGGTCATCAACAGGCGTTCTATTGAGGACCTATTTACATTCAGTTGATTGGTGAGTCCTCTCATACTTTTGGAGGATACTATGTTTCTTTCTATCTTTGAGTTTAGACTTATTGTATTTTATTTTGAGGCAGTCATGGACCTGTTATTGGCACCACTTAATCAAATGTTTAGAAGTTTCATAGACTAGACTGTCGAGTTATGATTGGATGTTATTTTTGGCTAGTTTTCATTCATACTAGTCTTACTCAGTTGATGGATAGATTGTTTGGCCTTTGGCCTTGATTATCATATTTTCGTTTCATTTCGTTGAATATTCTCTATTATTGATGTTTTTCGCTATTAGAATGTGATTGAACGAATGTGATGAGGCAGAGTGATTCGCTCGGAGACTAGCAATAGTCTCTGAGTGCTGATCACGCCAAGGGTACCCTTACAGGGCGTGACATAGATGCAAATTTTCTTATCACAACATATTGTAAATCCTCTTCCAATATCATTTGGTCTATCTCTTCCTCCTTGCACATAATCTTTGGTTCCCCGTGCAAGTATGGAATCTGTTTCAGATAGATTTGCTGATGATTGGAATTGTTTGGATTGAGAGTTCAGGCATATGTTATAGGATTAGAAACAAGTGTGGTTGTCATAGGTTGAACAACCTCTGGTGGTGGACGTTGTTCAATGGCTGGAGGGACCATGATTTTGACATTTTAAAATAAGTTTAGGCATATAGATTTTTTTTTCTTTGTCTGATTGTAATTTATACATTTTTCTTGCAACATAAAAAATTTCATTGCATTTTTATTTTTATTAAATTAAATGTATATATTCAAAATTGATTTTTGTTTCCATTTAAAAGAAGCTTCATTGATGTTCCAAATGCCTTGCTTTTCTTAAATAAAAAACTTCAAAATAAGTGTTTTTAACCTCCCAATATCAACTCAAACAGGCTCCCAACAATAGTATTAATCATTTTTCATAACCAAAATTTAGTAACAAGTCATCAAAAAATCCTCAAATACTCAGTTCTAGATATTAATACAAGTACATTTCTTCCATGAACAATTGTTGCATTATTTCTTAAGAAACGCAATACTCATTAAAAGTTTACAACTTCTATACTTAAAAACCAACTTGTTACTCCACACTAACACACTGTAACTCTTTACATAATTCAGCTATATATTTGTTATTATCTAAACTCTAAAGCAAACTCCAGGGCTAGTATCTTGCGCGTTAGTTTTATTGATCTCGAGTGATTTAATTTTGCAAGCTTGTGGTATATTGCGCCCTTTATAAGCACTACAGATGTATGCTATAAAATTCTGGTAATCCTGCAGTTAGAAGTAAAATGTCTATTAGGATCGAAATAATCAAGCGTCATATAAAAGCTAATAAAGCATATCCCAAAACATGTTACCTACGTAATTAAGAAGACAAACGAGGAAATAGACACAAACATTTAATGTGGTTCGATCAATTGACATAACCCATAAGAACATATAAGAAATCCACTATATAAAAGAGAATACTAAAAATCAAGAGAAATAACATTATAAAATTCATTCAAAATAAAAAAAAAAAGGTTCATACTAGTGATAACATAACATTTGTATCATCTAACAAATTCTCCCTCAAACCAAAACTCTGAAAATCCTTAAGATCACATTGTGGATGCAACTAAATCAGAATGAATGACCTCTATTTATAGAGTTATAAATTTTTTCCTTGTAGAGAATGCACTAATCAAATAATTTGATATTTGTGTTTTTTTTTAATAAAAGAAAATCAAATTATAATAAGAAAATCAGAACAAATATTCAACAATATATTTATCGATAATATATGTGAATGAACACGAGAGAGAGAGTGGGGACTAACTTCTCGAAGTGGCTGATTATTTACCAGCACCCATGGTACAAACCTGTGAGCCGGGTTCAGGTGTGCAGTTTCATCTGCATATGCTGTCTCTAGCTGTAAGTTCATTTACATTAGAAATTTATCAATTTCCACTAAAGTTAGGATACAACTAACTCAAAAGATATATTTATGAGAAAATTACATAGATTGTCCACCAAATGAAGTGGTCTTGATATTTTGCCCCCCATAAGAGAGAGGTCTTATAAAAATGTCTCATTTTTCATTTTAAGTTGAATTAAAGACATTTTTACCCCTCTACACCTTAAATATCTTTTTAAAAACTCTCTATGCTCAATTGTCTCTCAATTTTTTTTATTTTTCTCTTTCTTTATTTTTCTTTTATTTATTATTTTTCTCCTTTGTTTCTTTGTCTTTTTTTTTCTCTTTTTCTCTTTTTTTTTAACTTCTATTTTTTCTCTTTCTTTATTTTTTAATTGATTTTTATTTTTCTTTTTTCTTGATCTTGTAGTTTTTTCTCTTTATTTTTTTAAAATTATTTTTTCTCTTCTTTTTTTATCTTTATTTTTTTTATCTATTTCTATTTTTTTTTAAATCTTGTCCATGGGGCGTAACTTGTAAATTTTTTTGTTTATTTCTTGCCTTTAAGACAAAAATTATAGAACATTTTATAAATCAATACGTAATGTGGTAATGTCAAATCTTGCCCACGAGACTTGACTGGTTGTTTTGAAGTCCTTGGACTAACAAGTCTAATCTCTAGGGCAATAATTATGGAGTACCCAATAAATCAAACAAAATGTGACATGTCAAGTCTTGTCCATGAGGCTTAACTTGTTGTTTTAAAGTTCATGGACTAAGAGACAAAAGTTATATATATATGATAAATCAAAACATAATGTAAAAGTTATATATATGATAAATTAATACACAATGTAGTTTTCAAGTCTTGCTTATGAGTTTAAGTTGTTAAGTTCTTGGTCTAAGTTTTGTCTCTAAGGCAAAAGTTACAAAACATCTAATAAATCAAAACATAATGCGATAGTGTTAAACCTTGTCCTTGGGTCTTAACTTGTTGTTCGGAAGTTCTTAGGCTAAGAGGCAAGAGTTATAGACCATATAATAATGTCAAGTCTTGCCCATAAAACATAATTTGTAAAGTTCTACCTCTAAGACAAGAATTATAGAGCATCTCAAAAATTAAAATACAAAAAACTATGTCAACTCTTGCCCATGGCATGTAGCTTATTTTTTAAAAGTTTTTATGTCAAATATTGCCTCTAAAATAAAAGTTATAAAGTATCTCGTGAAATTCAAACCTCATATATTAAAAATAATAAATATGAAAAAAAATTTGAATCTTGACTTGAATTTAGAAATCATTTTATTTAAAATAAATATAGAATATATAAAATAAATCTTATTTATAGTTCCATAATTAAAAAAGAAAGAAAAAATAAACATAAGAAAAAAATAGAAAAAAAACAAAAGAGAACAAGAAAGAAATAAGGAAAAGAAACAAAATACTAACAAATAAAATGAAAGGAACAAAAAGAAAAAAAATTGTGTAAATCTTTGCCCATAAGGCAGGTCTATGAAGGTGAAATAACAAAATCTTTGCCCATAAGGCAGGTCTGCATAAAATAATGGGTCCTTATAGTTGAGGGACAATTTTGTCCAAAAATATATTCTTAAAGGAATGGAGGGTATTTTTACAAAACCACCGTTATTAGGAGCATTTTATCAAGACCATCCATTTTAGGAGTATTTGTGTACATAACCCTATATTTATTGGTTTTTTACTTTTAAATGATCAATAATCGTGACTAAATAGAAAATTTTAGCTGAAATAATTCATTATTTAAACTGTTTACAAAATATAATATTTCTACTATTATAGAAGAGAGGGTTAAGCTACTGGTATCATCAACATGTCTGATTTTTGGGCATTTCTATTGATGATTAGTGCATTTTTGTCATTCCACTTACAACCCTATTGTTATTCCCCTGTACGTGGTTATGTAGGTGTCATGCATCGGCAGATATCACCAATCAGCTAAAGAATGCTCTTCAACTCTTTCTCCTCCATTTCTCCAATTGCTACTATAGTTCTTGGCTTTTCTTAGGTAATTTGTTGTTTTGGTCTTTAATCTTGAATTTAATTTTTCAATTTCCATCTTTAAATTCAGATTGGGGATAAATAATAGCGTAAATTTACACCCAAAATAACAAGAAAATTAATCAATAATCTCTTTTATGTTCCTAATACGCATGGAATTTCTTGAAATTAGTGTTGTGTTTGTGCAAATCGACTATCTGGGTGGCCTGCTTTGTATGCATTTGTGTTATCACGGGTAGTTTTTAGGGTTCTTTTAATGGTGGTTGCTTTAGTTGTGGCTTTACCTACTACTTTAGTCGTTTGGATTACAATTTTGGTTTTGTTAACTTTAGCTAGAAAACCCAGAAGGGATTTGGTGTTAGAAAGCAAGAAATTGAGATAATAGATTGTGGCTGTAGACATTTTCTTCCACCACTACATTCCTTTCATCTTTGCTTTTACAAATTCTTTATGAGTTATAATGATTATCGTTGAGGCGAAATACTCTATTCTATACATCACTTTACCCTAGAAACTAGGCATTAGGATGATAAAAGAACGATGTTATCATACTGTTTAAGATTGATATTCCAAAAGAAAGAAATACAAGAATAACTAATACATTTTCAAGAAAAGGCTGCATGAACTATCCAAACAACCAGAAAGTTCTCTTGGAACTCAACATCATTGAGCTGCAATATACACTTTTAAGGTAAATTTACTAAGAAATAAAAGATACTCTTTTATGCTAAAGCTATTAAGAAACTAAAGACTCTTGATACTTATAAGAAATGCACAGCTTTAATGAACAAGCTAGATTTGACTGCTTGTATGTAGACAACACTTGATACCAAAATATATATAATTGAAAACTTATGCTTCTTGAAGACAAATAGGAAAGTCCACAATCACATTCAACACAAAGAAGGGATACTAATAAAGATCTAGAAGTATATTGTTTTTAATTTAATTCTATAGTAATTGAAAACTCATGCTACCCCTGTCACTTGCTTGACAATGAGACATATGATTGCAACTTTTGATTTTCTATGTCCAGCTGGCTTAGATCTTTACAATTGTTCCTCATGGGTCATTTTAATATTTGTTCTGATGGTTGGTGTTTGTCCTCTTAGTTGTTTATTGTATACTGTTTTTGGTCTGGTGAAATGGAATCTCTGCGGTTGCTAGGAGAAGACATGATTTCGATTACTTATTCTTTTTTGCTTTTTCCCAGCGTGATGGAACATTAAAATAAATGTAGCTTGTTTTTGGATTTTTGCTTAGGGTAGAAATTGAAAATAGTTTTAGATGACTTAATTAGTGACAAAAAACACACAACTACACTCTCAAAGAGAAAAAAAAGAGGAACAAGATGAAAAAAAGAATATAAGAGGATAGAGATATAGAGTTATCCTGTACCTTTTCTTGTGGGGGGGACAACAAGTACTTTATGGAGTGCGACGTCTGTACAAATTGGTTAGATCACCACTCTTAGAAAGAAAATTAAAGGAATTTTTTCAATGCTATGTTGCTCAGACTCTTTAAAAATGTAGAGCTGTGTGTGTTAGATCTTCTAGAAATAGTATATTTTTGGAGAATTTGACATGTGTGCGAGAATATTTTAGGAGAGTCTCAGTAACATTTAGCTTATGATATCTTTATATTGATTTTGCTTGCTTTATATTGGATGATTCAAGTGTTTGTTGAACTTTGTCTCATATGATCTTTTTGAAAGCTGAACTGTAGACATAAATGATTATTTTGAGTAATAGTTGCATTTTTCCAATTGACATGAGGAGTATATGATATCTAATTTGTCGTCAATAACAAATACAATCATTTTACTATGATGTTTTCTGTAAAGTGTTTAGGTAGTGCTATCAAAGCAACCACACAGTTCTCTTGGAACTCAACAAGATTGAGTTGTAATATACACTTTTAAGGTAAGTCTACTAAGAAATCAAAGATACCCTTTTAAGCTAAAGCTATTAAGAAAGTAAAGACTCTTGATATTTTTACAAACATAGACTACTTCCAAGCAATTAAGTAGCTCATCTTAAATAGACTACTCCCAAGCAATTAAGTAGCTCATCTTAAAGGGTTAAAATTGTTGTTATATATGTAGAACAATATTAGGCATTTAAAGTCTTCCTCTCTGTTTTCTCAAGAGATATATGGCATAAATTCGTCAACCTTTGTGAAATTTTTATGTCATTTCTTCGTTGTTAATATACTTGGTCAATATCATTTTGTATATTGCAGGTACAAGGACAAAATTAGGATTATCAACAATTTACTTTATCCTGGTGTCATTACCTTCAAGAATATTGATTTTTTTAATTTTGAGCTTAACTGGATAATAATCAAAATTCGAATCTTGGGAATGGAATCCCGACTGTGATGTTAGATTCCGTAGACTCCCAATTTTTGAAAAGGATCTGCGTTTAATATACTAAAACATACCAGACCCAAAACTTCAGCCACACCTCTCATGGTCTTACCACTACACGTGTGCAGAAGATTGTTCATTAGGAACTCCTTTTGGTTTACTTTTATGTGTTTCTCGAGTCATCGAGTCACCATTTGCGTCTCAAACTGTAGAAACATGCTAATAAAATAACAAATAGCATGAAATAGTCTAAGACTAAGGTGCAAAGTGTATTGGCACTTTCAAATAGTGTCAACTCGAAAAAGTAAGGTATAAGATGGAATAACTAAAATATGAATAGGTAGTGCTATCCAAACAGTCACAAAGTTCTCTTGGAACTCAACAAGATTGAGCTGCAATATACAATTTTAGGGTACGTGTATTAAGAAATCAAAGATATCTTTTTAAGCTAAAGTTATTAAGAAAGTAAAAACTTTTGATACTTCCACAATATATGACATAAATTCATCATCCTTTGTGAAATTCTTCTGCCATTTCTTCATTGGGTAATAATCAAAATTTGAATCTTGGGGATGGAATCCCGGCTGTGATGTTAGGTTTCGTAAACTCTCAACTTTTGAAAAGGATCTATTTTTGATATGTAGTTGGATGAGTTTAGACTGACTAACTTAGCAGATCAGAGTCCAAGCTGCAGTCTTTGTGCTTCTTTTTTTGAAAACAAAATCTAATCTATGTTGATTTAAGGATTTAGAGACCTTCACAGGCTCTTGTAGTGTGTGCTGAGCTTGAAAAGAACAAATAGAAATGAGAGTAACCACAAAAAAATTGACAAGAGATGCCTCTTTCAAATGGAAATGTCACTCAATCACTAAGACTCATTCGATCTTCTATAACGACTTTCGGACTATTCCATTCATTCCCTTCTTCTCAACCTCTCCACGATCACTGAACTAGGTTACTAAATTCCACCTTCTTGAAATTCCATTTCAGAAAGTTAAGTTGAAAGAAAATGGATTCCCTTGCTTGGAAAATAAAAAAAAACTATGATTCTCATCTCCCTTGATGTTTTGTTGTTTCTTATCTTGTTCATGAATTCTGACATTCTGGTTTGTGTGTGATCATATTGTAACAACATGTTGGAAATAACAAAGTTTTTGATATTATGAGCATTATTTTAGATTATTATTTCTTTTGACTATAATTTTAGTTGTGTTAACTTTTGCTAGAAAATCCAAAAAGGATTTGATATTAGATTAAGATCTTGATTAAATAAGGAAGTATTGTTGCTGCTCTTTATAGTATTCTTGCTTATTTTGTTCTATTGCTTTACCTGAATCTGTTACTTCTGCTGCTTACTATGACTTTATTAAAATAATCTTTCATTTTTACTTTCATATTGATTTTTTTCGGAAAAATTTTGCAAATATTACTTTGCAATTATTTTGCTCATGCACTGTCTTATATCATGACACCTACTATTTCTATAATGTATACCTCAACAAAACATTAATTCAATACTTATTATGTTGTACCTCCACAATTTAATACACATTTCTTTGTAGGTATCTTGTCAACTTCACACATCAAGATAAGCTTTTTGATGTAAATATGTACGCTATGCATAGGCAGTGTATAATAATTTTCCTTTTGTGCAACACCAAATATACATGTATAACCTATTGTAATAATTATCCTTTTATGCACAAATATGTAAATATATATAAACTAATATTGTAATAATATATCGGGCCTGTGCGCGCATGGGCTCCCACGTCTAGTATTTTTATAAGGGGAAATTTCATATATATACAATAAAAAAGTTTGTTTACATAAAATATAGCCCACTTTTCATTTACATAAAAAATAGCCTATGAAAGTCATGGGCTCAACATATCTCAAATAAGTCCAAGACCATTAGGTTATTTTTTGCACAAATCAGCCCAAGATTGAAATTTTGACCCTTTTTTTCTTTTTTTTTTGCTGCATTTTTTTCTTTTTTTTTGCTGCGTTTTTTTATTTTTTTTTTTTGCTGCGATTTTTTCTTTTTTTTTAAATGAAAAATATTTTATTTTTATTTTGATTTTGCTGTGATTTTTTCCTATAAAAAAATATTTTTTTCAAAAATAAATTTTTCATATATTTTTTGGGTAACATTGTTTTTTATTAAAATTTTTATTTTTTATTTTGTTATGGCTTTATATATATAATTTAATTTATATTAAAAAATTTGAATATAAATTATGAATAAACATGTATCTATATTGTATAAATTATGTATAAACATGTATCTATATTGTATAAATATCCATATTGTATAAATAGTTATGCAATGTATTGACATTGTATAAATTATGTATAAAAAAATTATTTTATTTTTAATTTGTTGTGGCTTTTTTATATAAAAAAAGAAGACAAAAAATTCTATTTAAAAAAAAAAGTTTTCATGTATTTTTTGGGTAGCATTTTTTCGAAAAAAACTTATTTTATTTCTATTTTGTTATGGT
>JBCEWC010001553.1:0-40230 GCA_038996855.1 Solanum aculeatissimum | reverse complement strand
TAAAATCAGCTAAATAGGACCCAAAGAACTTACAACATCAAGTAGATTTCACCATTCCTTGAATAAGATGACGATAAAGAGAGGAAAATGAGGAAAAAATAAAGCAAAGTGAAAGAGGGGAAAAAGCACAGAAAAAGTTGGAGAGACAAAAAGAAAAGTTCAAATACACGTGTTAAACAAATGAGTACTCAAAAGGTAAATACCTGTGTTGAAAAAGAATAAATTTAAGTACAATTCACACAACATGTTGTACAATTAAATATTGCAGTGTTGGTCCTTT
The DNA here is from genome assembly GCA_038996855.1 of Solanum aculeatissimum. NCBI lineage: Eukaryota > Viridiplantae > Streptophyta > Magnoliopsida > Solanales > Solanaceae > Solanum > Solanum aculeatissimum. Next base: position 39,950 of record JBCEWC010001553.1, on the reverse strand, counting down.
TGTTGTTGGCTTATATATAAGAGAATATTGCACGTAAGTTTCTATAGATCTGTTAGAACGATTAAAATTCTAAGTAGTAAATTATAACAATTATAAATAGATCTTTTAAAGTGTGACAAGAGACACCAAATGAAGAATGTATGTGTATATATAGAATCAAAGGCAAAAGCTGATAAAAGTAAATTATCCATACTCGAAATCTACAAATTTAAAGAGGAGAATCAAAAGACAAAAGACATGAGAGGAAATTACTTGTATTCATAAATCCTATAATTTGTGAATTATGTACAAGGAAGCATGCATGTATCATATTTTTCTCAAGAATAAGATAATCTAATATTTATTTCTGACAAAAGTAGAGACAAGGAATATATCAGCGGTGCTTGTGTGAGCATTAAGCCAAACAATTAGTTAGAAAGCTGAAATATTAGTTGTCAAGCATATTTATTTCTTCACACATCACATAACATTTATATAATTCCTTTATTTAGTACGAAAAGATGAAAAGACAATGAAAATGAAAGATTTTAGAAACTGAAAACGGACAACACATAATTGACATATTAAATATTACAAATTAATGTATTTTTACTTTGGCTAAAACTAACCAAACGATAGTTAAAACTTTTGTTTAATAGGGGGTACTATGACTCTTTTTTTGTATTTTGCTACCTTTATTACCAACACTTATTAATAATAAAATATATGTATCAATGACGATAGCTTATAAATGTACAGGTGTAATTGCCAAGAAAAAATAAAGTTATAAAGTTTTTGAACGTGACCCCAAGATGTTTCATTTTTTCAATATCTTAAATAAAAATAAATGTAACTTTTGAAATTTTTAAAAATTAGTTAAGAAGGGAAATTAGGAAGAAAAATTATATATATATTAAATGTAATTAACTTTTTTAACTTGACAAGCATCTAAGATATATAATATATCATTTTCATATATTATTGAAAATAATTGAGTGTCACTTTAGAATCAATCCCAAACTAAAGTGTTATAACTAAAAGGATATTATTAGCTCATCCTGAGAATAAGAATTTTTTGGTGTACTGTTTACGTCATATTTTTTGGAGTGCGATCTTTCTTTAAATTTTATTAATATGAGATATTTATGCATTAAATTATCCTTCATTAGTTATTTATTTTAATCGATATATATAAATTATACACAATCATACGTATATTATATAATCACCTCCTTTCCGCATGTCATGTTGGAATTGGACAAATCTCCTCTAACAGCCAGGGCCACTATGTGGCAATCAAAACACCTGATTGCCACATAGTGTAGCGACTAAATACTAGTCGCTACACTTGTTATTGTCCTGGTACATACAACTTTGCATAGTCAAGAATATAATTATCCCTATACCTATATGTAGGAAGGGGCTTCAACAAATATTGTGATTCTTTTAACAATCAAAGTCAAGACATGACAGGACAACACTTTGAAAGATAACCATTCGTTTGCAAAATCGCTTCCAACTGTTTTTCATTTCTAGGGGCTCGAACTCAAGATGTCTGACTTTGAGTGACTCAAGTAGCATAAAGTAACACATGAATATGGGAATAGTTACTTTATAATAGCATTTCATTGTCAAGAATAAAGTTGAAAAATGATTTGAAAACATCCAAAAAAGATAGAATAACAGACTTTATATTGCTTGAGGATAAAACTTACTTACATTCCTCTCCACTTTACATCAAAACATTCTATTCCTGACAACAACAAAAGCATCAACTTCTTGACCAGATGAACAAAAAGCAACTGAAATAAAACAAAGAGACTTTTACAACATATATTCCTGCTTCATAATTTCTAATCATGTCTAAATATTGGCATTCTAGTTCAAGAACATTCTTAGCCTTGTTTCTTCAAACCAGTCATAAGTTTTAGTGCTTCTTCCATTGATGGCCTATCTGAGGGTCTTACTCTGGTGCAAAGTGAAGCAACTTCAAGGATCAGTTTTATTTCCTCTTGGACCGAGCTCGATGGAGCAACATCATTCTCATCCAAAACCTCTCTCAAAAGAACCTCCTTGGAGGTGTTCTGAATGCTTGTAGCTGCATTTGACAGCTTCCCGTTCATTAAGATTTCCAGAATGACCTCACCAAAGTTGTGTATGTCCCTGTAAAGTTCTTCCTTTATAGCTCGCTCGATTTCACCTGTTCGACACAATTAAACAAGATTTACAACCAGTATCAAATTAAGATCATTAAACACTTCAATTAGAATTGAAAGGGAGCCTTGGAGCAACGATAAAGTTGTCTCTTTTGTGACCTTTGTGACCTATAGATCACATGTTCAAGCTGTGGAATCAGCCAATGATGCTTGTGTCAGGGTAGGCTGCTTATATCACACCCCCTTGGGGTGCAGCCATTCCCTGGACCTGCGTGAAAGCAGGATGATTTATGCATCGGACTGCCCTTTTTTTCTTTCTTAAAACAATTCTGTTAGGATTGCTAACTATTTGACAAATATCAATGCAAATTACATCTTCTAATAGAAGTATAAGTGTATACCTGCTTCATTTCCAACTCTTGGTACTGACGGACCATGATTTAATTGAATCAAGAATTTAACACCGAAATCCATCAAATGAGGTTCCATGTTTTCATCAAACACGATGCTATTTGCCTTCAAATCCCCATGAGGAATTGCGGGGCAGCAATCATGATGCAGGAAACATAGTCCCTTAGCAATTGCCACGATGATTTTATACTTGGTCACCCAGTCTCTCTTTGTCCTGATCCTTTCGGCCAGATTTCCATTAGGCAAGTTGTCACACAGCAGGTAAGCCATACGCTTGTTGTAGCAAAATCCCAACAATCTGGTCAAATTCTTGTGCCTTGCATTGCCCATCCTCGATATGAAGTCCAACATAGCATTCATTCTCTCTGGTCTCCATTCGATCTTCTTCACCAACACGGTGATTCCTGTTGGCAGAACAGCTTTGCAATCAGAACCAGCCAAGGGTGGCACCATATCCGTGGTTTCTTCAATAGAATTGAAGCTCCTCAAAACATCATTTGCTGTAAACCGAGGAAATCCACTAAAAGAAACCATTTTCCACTGCCCTTGACCTCTTCTTCTGAAGTAAAGTACTCCGAAAAATGCAGCTGTAATAGCCAACACTATGATTCCACATGTTATGAGAACCCATGCCAGCTTCTGAGTCTTTCTGCTTCCTAACTCCAGTCCATTCGGTCCATGACAAGGCCTCAACGGTGCTCCACAAAGCTTAGGATTACCCCAGAAGGCGCTACTATCCATCACCTTAAAATTCTTCTCAAAAGGAATCAAACCCGAGAGATCGTTGAATGACACATTAAGAAGCTGTAAGGTGGAAGAACTTCCGAACTTGGCCGGAATTGAACCGCTAAAACTATTGCGTGACAGGTCTACAACACTAATACCAGGAAGGCTAGCAAGTCCTACAGGTATCTCACCACTGAAATTGTTGTTGCCCAAGTCTAAGCGCACAAGATTTTGGCAGTTGCTTATACTTTGAAGGAGAATCCCGGAAATATTGTTCATACTCAATTCAAGAACCAGTAAAGATTTGCAGGGTCCAAAAGGAGGAAAATCTCCTGAAATACTACAATTGGTAGCTGAGAAATTCTGTAGTGAGTACAAAGATAATGTCTTTTCCAAGATTACGCCTCCAAGATTTGGATTATTAGACACATTGAAGTACTCAAGATTGGAAGCTAAGGCAATATCAGTAGGAATACCTCCACTGAACCTATTTCTAGACATATCAACATATGACAAATCAGGAAACTTGCTAAACTTCAAAGAGATATCACCTGAGAATGAATTATCTTCGATACGGATCCGAACAAGAGAGGAACAATTGGATAGTGATGGAGAGAGTCCACCAACGAAATTATTCGAAAAAAGGATCAATCTTTGTAACACCCCACCTGAACAAATATTTGGTGGAATGCTACCAACTAAATAGTTTGTTGAAACATCAAGATATTTCAGCTTTGAATATTTTCCCAAGTCTTTTGGGAGTGAACCTCTAAACCAATTGTCCCATAAAAGAAGTGTATCAAGCTGTGGAAGCATTGCAATTCCTTCAGGAATAGTTCCACCTAAGTCATTGAACATAACACTAAGCAACTTAAGATTTTTCAACTCCGAGAAACTCTCGGGGATTGGACCTGAAAGATAATTATCAGAAAGATCCAAACTTGATAAAGATATGATTTTTCCAAACTCCCATGGAATTTTTCCACTTAGTCGATTTCTGAACAAGAAAAGCGACTCGAGATTGGTCAAATTAGTCAGCTCTTTTGGTATTGAACCAGATAAATTTGCACTAGCAATATCAAGATACTGAAGCTTACTCATATTCCCTAGTTCCCAAGGAATGGTTCCTTCATATAAATTATAACCAATCTCCATATGAGTTACTGTTTTCAGCATCCCTAATTCTGGTGGTATTTTACCACTCAGAGAATTTCCAGCTAAGTGAATGAAATCAAGATTCTTGAAAGAACCATACTCAGAAGGGATTGGACCACTGAAATAACTCCCTGCAAAATTCAGTACCTGTTGGGATCAAAATAAACAAGGCATCACATATAAGCCAACAAAGCAAATCTTGAACAACGATAAAACGAATAGACAAACAGAATTATACTAAAAAAGAGGCATGAAACTAATACAAAAAGAAAGAGATAATCGTCAAAAACAAGCCTAAACTATGCCTTTTCGTGAATTTCACACCCAACTATCAATTTTCCCCTTTTCTTACATGAACTTATCACCATCTATGTATCAAAATAAACCTCATTTATCAGTTGTTCTCTTTTCCTAGCCAAAGGATGGTGATAGTTCAGGTAGGATATGGGAACAACAGATAGTTGAGGTGCATTTTAATACATAAATAGTGATAGTTTAGATTTAAAAAAAGAGAACAATTGATAGTTGGAGCATAAAACTCGCGAAAAAACATACTTCTGATGTGTTTTTGACCGTTAACTCTTAAAAGAAGGCACGAAAAATCATAGTTCAGATGTGTTTTTGACAGTTAGCTCTCGCAGAAGTATAGAAACTCTGGAGAGAACTATCTCCCTATAAACAAGACTCTTTTAACACTACATTGTTGATGCTATTATATGATCAAATATGGAACAAACATTTAACACCAAGAAAATTAATTCTCAAAAATCAAAGAAAACCCTAACAGTACCTTAAGTGACTCAACTTCTGAAACATCTTTAGGCAAAGGTCCTGAGAAGCTGTTACTAAAAGCATCAAGAATCACAAGTGAATCAAGATTTGAAATCCCACTAGGGAAAAAACCAGAAAAATTGTTCCTGCTAATATCCAAGCTTCTCAAATTAGTCAAGTTGAAAATCCCAACAGGGAGTTTCTCAGAAAATGAGTTATAACTCAAATTTAGCTCAACAAGGTCTGAAAAAACACTAAATTGATTCACTGAGAAAACCCCACCAAGATTTTTCCCTGAAAGATCTAAACCAATGATCAAAGAAGAATTTTGATTGCATTTCACACCAGACCAAGAACATGCATAAATATTGTCATTTGAACTAGAAGGCAAAATCCAATCACTCAAACTGTTGGAACTGTCAAAAATTTCAGTTTTTAAGCTCAAGAGTGTTTGAGTAAAAGGATCAACAGCTGAAACAGGGAAAACAAGAATCAAACACAGAAAAATCAAGAAAGTAGTAGTGATGTACAAAGGCTGAAAAAGTTTTATCCCCATTGGGACTTGCAACAGTAGTAAGAGTAGTAGTGAAGAGTAAGGGAAAGAAGAAGAAGAAAGGAAAAAAAACAACACAAGAAAATATGCAAAAATAAATAAATTGCCACTCCCTTATGTACTACTTCTACTAGGAGTATTATACAAGTTCCTTTCTTGCATTGGGACTAGAGAAAGATTGATAAAAAGTGTTAGGAATCCAAAAGAAAAAAAGAGAAGAACTTGATTAGTTGAAATGAGGATTATAATTTTTGAGTAGCCGAGATAAAAACGCTAAGTGATTTCTTTGATCAATAGAGTTAGTATTTATTGTTGGTAAAAAGTCAAGATATCTCGTATAATTAGTTGAAATGTGCACAAACTGACTTGAATATTATGTATGATTATATATATATATATATAAACAAATGAGAATTATAATTTTTGAGTGGCGGAGATAAAAACGCTAAGTGATTTATTTGATAAATAGAGTTAGTATTTATTGTTGGTAGAAAGTCAAGATATCTCATACAATTAGTCGAAATGTACACAAGTTGACTTGAATATTACGAAGAATATTGTTTCTGTTTACTTTTACTTGTCATATCTCACTTTTCGATATCAATTTTATAAAATATAAGTATTTTTATAATCATATTAACATGAAGATGGTTGTAACTTATGGGAAAAAAATTCATGCATCTTCTATCAAAAATTTAAATATTAAATTAATTTAACTTCAAAAAATTAGTTAATTTAATTCTAGTGAAGTAAAATATGATAAACAAAAAATAACATAGGAAATATAATTTTGGAGGAACAAATAGGGGACCATTTAAGGAATTATCTTGTTTAATTTAGGATTGTGTTTGCCATTAGAGATATTTTTAATTTTTTTTTAAATTTTGATAAAAGAAAGGCAAATGGGGACAATAGAGCATCTTCCTTTTTTATATTCCTTTTTATCAATTCAATCTAAATCCATGCATAAATGGTTATGAAAATCTTATTATTCTTGGAATATTGCTGAGTGCAATTATTCTAGTCAATTAAATTGGGAAAAAATAGTGAAAAACTTTATTTTAAGTAATTAATGATGTGACACTCAAAAGTAAATGTTTCTAAGTTTATTGAGTTTTTAATTGGGGTATTAGTATTAAACCTTCATATATATGTACTTTATTATTATTTATTACAAGTTGTCATAAAAATGGTCAATGTAATAAAGGGTAATTTTGGAATGAAAAAAGTCCATTTTTCAAGGGAAGCTTCTCAAATGGATTTATGTTATAAATAGTATATTAGAGTTGAGGAAATTTAAAATTAATTATATTATGAACATAATTTTTTTACCATATTAGTTAAATATGTAATTCTTATTCATTTGATTAAATTTTAGTGGACAGAGTTATCCAATAAACAAAAATCGACAAGTATACTATATATATATATATAAATTACTATTATATAGAAGAGTGTTAAAGCTAGCAGGTCATGGTCCACATGTCTGTTGCAGCTGTCGATTAATGTATCTGTTTCACTTACTTGATTTTACTATTTCATTTTTATTAATTGTTCTTTTAGTTATTGCAGCTATTGATTTACAATATTGCCCCTAATTAATTAATTATTTTTAAAGACAATTGTTGATTAACGTGTTTGCTTCAACTTCTTGATTTTATTACATCATTTCTATTGATTATTTTTTCAGCTGCTTCAACTATGAATTTACAATATTACTCTGAATAAATCATGTTTTTAAAAGGCAACTCTCGATATACGTGTCTGCTTAAATTGCATGATTTTACAACATTATCCCTAATAAATCAGTTTTCCAATTGTTTCAGCTTTTAACAATTTAAAATATAAATATAAATTTTGATTGACTCTCAAAATTTTATATGTGCAACATAAATTGGAACAAAATAAGTAACATATATTATTTAAAAATAACATAAAATGTGTTATAAGTCACAATTAACAACTTAAAAATATGTATAATAAATCTATTAATATCACATAAATCGAAATAAAAAAATATGTATTAGACCCGTGCTAACACGAACTCTTATGACTAGTATATATATATATAAAGAGTAGGGTATGGCATAATTACACCACAAAGATATACTCTAGGGATTAGATGGATATACAATCAATTACTAGTGTCATAATTAAGTATATTATTACTAATTAAAGCAATTAAAGAGGGCCACAAGAGGGGAGTGACATAGTACTAGGAAGTATAGTATATATATTTTTTATTATATCTATATATATATATATATATATATATATATAAGTGTCAATCTGATCCAAACAAACATCTCTTCGTCGTCCTGTCTATTTCTGCTCCTGATCCTGACCAATTACAACCTTCCAAAGCAAGCAACTTTCGATCATCCTGCCTGCTTGAGTTGTCTGCTTCAGCTGCTTAATTATATTTTTTTTAACTGATTTGACTATAATTTTACAATATTACCCCTGATGAGACTTTTTTCCAACTGTTTCAACTGTGATTTTACTATCTCATTTTTGCAATTGTTTCAACTGTAATTTTACTATCTCGCCCTGATCAATTATTTTAAGTCGTGTAAAATGAAATATCATATTTCAAATTCAGAATTTAGTTATACGAATAAGAATGTAAAAATAATTAATAAGTATGAGTATGACCAACCACAACCTTCCAAAACAGACAGTTCTTTAACTGCTTCGACTGTAATTTTATAATATTGTCCCTAATGAGACATTTTTCCTGTTGTTTCAATTGTGATTTTACTATTTCGCCCCAATCAATTATTGTAAGTCATGTAAAATGAGATATCATATTTTAAATTCAAATTTAGTTATACGAATAAGAATGTAAAAATAATCAATAAGTGTGAGTCTGACCAACCACAACCTTCCAAAGCAGGCAGCTCTTCGTCGTCCTTCGTGCTTGAGTTGCCTGCTCTTGACCAATTATAATCTTCCAAAGCAGGCAATTCTTCGTCGTCCTACTTGCTTGAGTTGTCTCCACTCCCCACCCACCCCACCCCCACCCTATCCCATATCAAGAACAAACAAATTAAAATGAATGAAATACCATATTTTAAATTCAAATTTAGTTATACAAATAAGAGTATATAAATAATCAAATATATTTAGTGGACCCGAAAAACGCCGGGACAATTTTTACTAGTGAGCAGAGAAGTGTGAATAAGAAAATGATTCTTTTATCATAATTAATTTAAATAGATATAGCTGTTGTTGTCATGATTGTTGTGCATTATTTGGTGGTAGGACTTAGCAACTTAGTAATAATTATTATTAGTAATTAAAAAGCACAATTAATCACTATTTAAGAATATATGCAATGATTACCACTAGGATATAGTATTTATTTAGCTTACAAATGACAAAAAATAAAAAGTTCTTTTTACTTTCATTATAGGGATAAGAAGATGTAAAATTAGCTTATTATAAATGATGATTATATTAGAGTATTTCCTTTTTAATATACCTGTTACGATACAAATTTAAATTAATTAAATTAATAAATTTCAAATATCAAATAATTATACGAGAAAAAACTTATAAATTAGTCATGCAATTGAACTTGTGACATTATACTAGATTTTTGTTGATGAATGGAAGGTTTTATCATGATTGTCACATAATTTGACATAAAAATTTTCTTTTTTATTTAATTATATTAGGGTTAGCGTCCGTATATATATTATAGGCAACAAACAATAACATATTCAGTTTGATTTCACAAATTAACTTTAGAGAAGGCTATACAGATCTTACTCCTATCTTTGAATAGGTAGAAATATTATTTTCGATAAGCAAGGGCAGAGCTATCATTTGATTACGGGGTTCATCTGAAACCCCTTCGATGAAAAATTATGAAGTACTATTTATACATGATTAAAATAATTTTTTTTATGTGTATAAAATAGATGTCGAACCTACTCGACTAGTTATTTTGAACCTTTTAATGAAAATTCTGACTTCGTCATAAAATGTGTGTGTGTGTGTTGAACCCCCTCGACTAGTTAATTTGAGCCTTTTAATGAAAATTCTGACTCCACCATAAAATATGTGTGTGTCACGTCAAACCCCCTCGACCGATTATTTTAAACCCCTTAATAAAAATTCAGACTCCGCCATAAGATATGTGTGTGTGTGTTTTATTCGATTTCGTTGAAGAACGTTAATTACAAGAAACTAATTTTTTTTGGGGTGGGGTGGGGGTGGGGGGTTAGGGAAAGGGAAAATGGAAGGGGAATACAATGTGGGGAATCAAAACCTCGCCAACAAAGTAAGAGTTGAGGTAGTTAACCAACTAAGCTACTAAGATTCCTTACGAGAAACTAAAATGGAATACGAGGGAGAGCAAGGAGGAAGGTAAAAAAAGTGGGTAAAAAAGCAACCGTTTTTTCCCACTTTTGTGTCCTTGAAGCCAATATTGGAAGTATACACTATAGATACAAAAATTATACTTCAATTTTTTTACCAAATTATTATTTTTTTTTAGAAAAAAATATTATAATACAGTCTAAAATTTTATTAGTTATTGTATTTTAAAAATAAGGATAAACTTTAAATGATAGTCTAAAAAAGGACAATAACGTAAATTAATTATTGTATTACGTACTGACTAAGTCGAGACAATCAACTGAACTATTAAAATTTATTATAGTAAAATAATTTATCGTCATTGAATAATTATGATTTTTTTATAAATATTAATTAGTAATATAGTAAGAATAATACACAATCTATTCTCACAAATAAAAATTTAAATTAGTGCAAAAAAATAATTTTATAATTTGAGTTTAAATAAATTAAATCTAAAAAAAAAAAGGCCTCGTGATTGCACTTTGGCCCTAGCCATATAATACGTCCATTGATGTTGACTACTGCATGTTCCTTCGTGATCTGTTTTGAAAAAAATATATATACGAATTAGTCAAAAGAGGTTGGATAACGATTATATACATATATACAAAATAATTTTAATTATATATAAATAATATAACTTTTTATTGAAGAGGATTCAGATAAACCTCACAGTCGTAAGGTGGCTCTACCCGTGCCCAATCAGGGGCGAACCTACCCCTTTAAATAATTTTTATGTGTATATAGTAAATATCAAACTTCCTTTGATTAGTTCGTATACCTAACTCTTCAAATTTTGAATATCCTTAGTAAAAATTTTGGCTCCGCTACTGTACTCCCACCCCATGGACCTATATAAATAACCTATTATCAATGCATAGCTACATATAATAAGTTAATAGCGAGTAATTAATCGGTCGAACATTCTACTTCGTCGAAAAATTATATATAAAGAAAGCCTGAGAAAATAAAAAAAAAATCTTATCAACTTGTTCCGACTTAGTAACAAAATTAACTTCGTTATCGACTTATTATGAAAAAAATAAGTTTCTTTTTTAATTCGTGCATGTGACACATGGAATACAACTAGGGGTGTGCATTTGTAGGTTTGGTTCAGTTTATCGATTTTTGGTTTTTAAATATGCTAAATCAATAATAAATCAATAAAATATTTTTTATCGATTTTCTATTTATCGGTTTTAAATCTTTAACAATTCGGTTTTCAGTTTATCCAATAAGGATGATAATGAGAATTTGTATTAATAAAAATAAATGGAGTACGAGAGAGTAAAGACTAAAACCTAAATATTAAAGTGAGTAACTAATCACTTAAGTACGATAAAGATTAAAATAGGTAAAGTACTACTATAATGCCCTATTACTATTAAATTACTAATATTTAATATTTACGAAGGGAAAAAATAGCAAAGTCGATATCGAACCGATAATCCAATATTTTTTTTAAAATCATTAAAAATCCAATAACCTAATAACTCAATAATATTTTTATCGATCGGTTCGATTTTTACACACCCCTAATTACAATATCTTTATTTTAAATATATTTTTAACCTTCTAGAAAATATATAATTCACCAGAATTTAAGCATTTTGCAAATTCCAAGGCCATTTTATTTATTTTTTTATATTATATATACACAGTAAAAGTCAAGAAAATATTTTGAATTTTAAATAATTATTTCTCATTTCCCCATAAAAGAAGAAGAAGAAAACAAAATTACTTTATGGGAGTGACAAAATACTAGTCATAAGTTAGATTTAAATAAATAAATTCAAAAAATATTTATGTCTTTTTATTTTTGTATTTATCAATTAAATACATTTTACACTCAAAGTTTGTGAAAAAAATATTTTGTCATTATTATTCATGCAATTTAAACCTGTGGAATTAATTGTGAATTGTATTTATTGAATTTGTATTTTTTTTATTCACGGGAGTTTCACTTTTTGGCCAATTTAATTTTTTTCAGGTATCAGGGAAGTTTATTTATAATTATTTTTAATTTTTTTTTATGATTTTAATTTTTTTTTATATATATAAGCAACTTTTCGTCGTCTTGTCTGTTCCTGACCAATCACAACCTTCCAAAACAGGTAGATCTCCGTTCTTCTGCTTGCTTGAGCTGCTTAATTATATTTTTTTAACTAGTCGGACTATAATTTTATAATATTACCCCTGATGACACATTTCTCCAACTGTTTCAACTGTGATTTTACTATTTTATTTTTGCAATTCTTTCAACTATGATTTTACTAGCTCGTCCCGATCAATTATTTTAAGTCATGTAAAATGAGATATCATATTTCAAATTCAAATTTAGTTATACGAATAAAAATGTAAAAATAATTAATAAGTGTGAGTCTGACCAACCACAACCTTCCAAAGCAGACAACTCTTCGTCGTCCTGCCCGCTTGAGTTGCCTCCACCCCCACCCCATACCAAGGACAAACAAATTAAAATGAATGAAATATCATATTTTAAATTCAAATTTAATTATACAAATAAGAGTGTAAAAATAATCAAACATATTTAGTGGGTTTAGGCAACGCTTGATCAACTTTTACTAGTCTTATAAATAATCAAGAGATTTTAATTCTTTAAAGAAACATAAAAATTGAGAAGTATTTTAAAAAAACAAATATTTTTGATATTTAGAATTATAATTTAGGCATTCAAAAACTATATAAACGACACTATAAGTTGTAATTTTTTTTCATATTAATATGATGAAAAATACATCTTAAAATATTACTCAAACTTTATATAATTCAAAAAAATAAAACTCGATAAATATTTTTTAACAGATAGAGTAATTACTTCTATATGCATGAACCTTCAATGACTATATATGACACTAATTTTACGAGTCATGCAAATTAAAAAATATATTTTAAGTTTTTGAATTTTGCAAAAAAAAGTGTAAAAATGTAAGCATAGATTTCGAAATAATTCGTGCAAAGAAGACTTTTTTTTTTTTTTTAAAAAAACTAAAATTGTTACATTAACCAATTTTTTTTTTTGTTTTAAATAGTCAATTATAGGGTAAAAAAAAGGGGACAAAAATTCTAAAAAGTGTTAATAGAAAAAAAAAAATTCAATTTCACCTTCGTGTGGATGAGCAAGTACACTTCTTTTTAGGAACACAAAAAAGGGAAATTAAAGTAAAGTGCAATTAAATTGAATTATTTCCATCGTAAATCAGTGAAAAGTTTATATTATAAAATTATATTTTTGTAAGAAAATATATAGTAAAAAAGTTAGATTCTTATTGAAATAATGAAAATTTTCTATTATTTTTTCATATGAAAATATTATTATTATTTTTCTACTGAAGAATAATCATCGAACATATTTAGCTTGAATCCTTAATTTATTAGTCCGATTATTGTTGTATATCAATTTGAGATCGATGTAGCCCTACACAAATTCATAAACTCGTATTAAAGCCCAACTCATCTGAATTCACATTGTGTATGACTCCAAAGAAAAGTATTTCTTATCAAGAATTTTAACATTTTCTTAAATATTTAAGGTGTCATAAACTAATGCACATTTTGAAGAGAAAAAGAAAAAGGACATTGAGAGTTGGCAATTCCTTTCACTTTTTAAAAAAAATATATATTTAATAATGCAATTCCATTCACTTTTTTTTAAAATTAATTATTTTAATAGTTGGAGGAAATTAAATCAAATTAAAAAAATCTTTTAGCATTAAGAGTGGCCCTTCAATTTAAATGGTGGGACAAAAATGGGCACTAAAATTTGTGATTTTGTCTAATTAGTGGGTGCAAAAATAAACATGGTTATGTGTAAATCCACTATCCAAACAGTAAAAAACCAATCAATCAGAAAAAAATAATATAAAAGGGTTATTTAATAAAATAACAATAATTATTTGATAAAAAATATTAGCCCGCGTTCTAATATTATATTTATAAAGTGCTAATGTTGTTCTCTTATTTGTCAGTGCAGTTACTAAATTTGCGCGATTTCCCCTTCATATATGGTTACTTGATGTCATGGAGGGACCTAGCGCGTTCGTGGAGGCAAACCAAAGGAAGAGCAAAAGGAAGGTTGAGTGCTTGTGAGGCGCGGTCATCCAGTACGACTACAGGAGGAGAAGCAAAGCTTCGGGAGTCCCTGATGATTAAATAAACCAAGATTTTACCATGACTGCAATTTTAGAGAGATGCGAAAGCGAAAGCCTATGAAAGTACGTTTGATATCCAAAACAATTGACCTTAAGAAAATTTCAGCATACCAAAACAAATAAGTAAATAGAAAAATAATACTCGTAACCTCCAAAAGGAAAAAAATATTTATAAGCGGCTACCCCAACTTGATACCATCAAAATATATTGATATAGCACCTTTGACTTTTTCACGCGGTGTTCGGTACTCACATTGGAGGGTAAAACGCTCCCTAACAAAGGCAACTCAAACCCCAGACCTCTGGTTAAGGATGAAAGAGTACTTATCACTCATCCACAACCTTTGTTGGTACCAAAGTTGAGAGTTTAATAAATAAGATTGTGACGTTAATAAATAATATTGCGATTTTAACAATTCTCTCTTAATTGTTTCTTATATATTTTTTTTAAAAAGATCTCAATCCTATATGATACTGATAGAGTATCAATATACTAAAATAGTTATCATACAGAGTTAAACTCAGTCTTATATGATACTGCTATGATATCATATATCGACGAAGTATCACAGAGTAATGATACTGACCTCATGTGATTTTTTTTTTTGAATTAAACAGGTAAATAATTTGGACTGAATCCATTTTGATAGATAATTTTATAATTAGGTCCATTCCTAAATAAAAAAGGGTTATTTAATCAAATAAAAATTAATTGATTATATACAAAACATTAGGTGAAAAATGAATAAAGTGATATCAGCAGCAAAGGAAAAAGGCAAAATTATTCCAATTATTTTTTCTTCTTTATTGGCTTTGTAAACTCCCCTTTTCACCTACTCTTTGACCATACAATTTCAAGTGGGGAATGACAAATTAAAAAGGGAGGGAAATTTTCATAAATAACTATATTTTACATAATTATAAGGCATAATCTCGACTATGTGACCTGGAGGGGAGGAGAGAAGCGAGCAAGATCGAGAGAGGGAGGAGAAAGACAAATTGTATATGTATATTTGTCAAATTGTATGTGTATATCTATCAAATAATTATACACATATAGCTGATATACATATATATTTATATATCTAACACGCGAGATTGAAAGTGGGAAGAAAGAGGCGAGCGAGAGAGTGGAGAGAGACGAATTATATATGTATATCTGTCAAAATAATTGTATATATGCAACTGATACACATATGTAATTGTATATCTGGCAAGAAATTGCAGAGAGGGAGGAGAGAGACTTGAGAGAGGAAGAGAGGATAGAGAAAATAACAATAAAATCCTAACTATAGCTACGAATTATAATTTTTTCAAATTATAGTAGTATAACATAAATACGTATAATATGTTTGTCAAGTTACGTAATTTTTCCTTAATATTTAGTTCAGTTTGACACAGTAAGAAGTTCAATTTATATGAAGGTGTGACAATAACTGTATCTGTCACAAAAAGTACATGGACTTTTAGTATTCACACAACATTTATCTCAGTTACAACTTCTGTTTCTGTGCTGTTTTTGGTTTCATGATATTATCATACAACTACGTCTCATTCCCAAACAAGTCAGGATAAAATGTACACAAATCAATAATAATGATTCAACTATATTCCATTTCAAGCGCGATTAATGCCACTTGCTAACGAAAGAATCATCAACCCTCCAATGGTACAGCAGAATCAACTCTCACCCGATTTAATCTAACAGTTCCAAGAATGTATTCAGGGAGTTCAGCCTCTTCTTTTCCCTGCAAATGTGTATACAACATGGTCATGTGTAAGTGACATGAATTGTTAGATAATCACAACTTGCTACTGAACTGTTTACGACAACTTTTTTCATTATTGACATGGAGATGTATCGTTTTTGAACATGATGGCGTGTGTCTTAAACAACCACTCACTTTACTTCTTTTAAAGAAATCCGACCACCCATTCTTTCATCTCCCGTGGTAGTGTGTATGGGGGGTGGGTGGGTGTAGGTTGGGTGATGGCATTGACCCCTACCTTGTTTATTTATACTCAAGAAAAAGTACAAGGGGTCGACGTCAGTAGGACTTAACAAGGCGAGTTCAGAATACTGTTCGACTTTTCTTTTTAACCATTTGTTCTTTGTTGTGTTGATGCACGAATTGTCTCTAGTTCTATTGGGTAATCTAAGGTTATCGTGTTTTAGGTTTGGATTTAAGTATCGTGAACTACAATGCTGGATGAGGGAAACAACAAAATCACTATGTCATGTGCACAGTCGAGTGAGAGAGAGAGAGAGAGCATTAATCAAGCTACATGACGCTGAAATAGATCTGCGTTTATTCTACTTTCTTTGTGAAAGTAACTTCTCATAAGTGCCAGAAACCACATTGAAATGGTCTAGCATTACATAAATTGTCATTGTAAACTACTTGATGAGTTTTACTCCTATTGAGATGGACCATGATCACAAGATGAAAAACAACATACCTCGATTAGAATAGCAAGATCAACGACAAGGCTTGTCACATAGCCCAGTACAAGACCAATAACACCTCTTGCGACAGATGAAGAACCAATGTCCACATCAATCTGCATGCATGAAGTTCCATTTCAGGATTAAAATCAGTGAAGAAAGCATATGCATTGAAGGAAAGCCACTTGAGCTCAGCAGTTCAGACAAATCCAAGTAAGCATAAAAGTCTGAGCACAAGATAAGTATTTTCTTGCTTTTCAAGAGAAAACTCTAGCAACTTAGGGTGTGTTTGGTATGAAGGGAAATGCCTTCCAATGAATTTTCCCGGAAAATAAGTACTTTTTATTTTTATTTTCTGGTGTTCAGTAAATAAGCAGAAAATATATTGTCCCAAAAGCATTTATATATAAACTAAGCAAACACTATGGAGGTAGGGGTGTGAGGATGGTTGGGATGGGGGGCTATGGAGGCTGGGATGTGTTGGAGGGTGGGGAAGAGGCTATTTATGTGGAATGTCACTTGCGGAACGTCACTTACAGAACTTGTTTTCCCTACTTCCTCATTTTTAAGGAACTTAATTTCCTTGACAAAATATTTTCCAAAATTTTTGACCAATCAAACATGGAAAAATTGGGAACTCCTTACCAAACACACCCTTAATAGAAAACTGTAGCACCTAATCCACGCCGCTCCAACATTAAATGCAGTAAAAGTTGCATGGGGATAAGCATGTAGAATGTAAACTAAGAAAATCGAACTTGGAATCCAACCTCTAGAAAGTTATCTTGTCGAAGGTACTTGCACGTTACTGCCTTCCCCAAAAGGCAAGCTTTAGTTCCAACAGCACGCTTAACCATCCAGTATCCCTGTTATCAGAAGCAATTAGTAGAGAGTGTATGAAGAAAGAAAGAACTCTGCTCCTGACAAAGTAACTCATACCTCAATAATGCTTGGAATCAATTTGAATCTTGAATCACGGAAAGAGTCGGTTCCATCGATGAATTTACCCAACAACGAATCCTTATTTACAGGTCTATCAGCAGCATAATAAAGAACCAAGCTATAATTTGGTTTAGCTGGAACCTGAAAACCAAGCCAGAACAGAATCAGTGACATTTCCTACGACGACCTTTTATTCAACAAGGTTGCATTTTGTTGGTTTTTTAAAAGGATGAATGGGGCAGCAAAAAGATTGAAAGAGTTGGATTGAAATGACTTTCAATAATTTTATTAAGCATTGAGTGACTTTAACTAGCCAACATAAAACACAAAATCTGCATAATTTGAAAATAAAAAATAACCTAAAATATCTCAACAACTAAACAACCCAAGTAAAATTTAAAATTCAAATTCATCGTAAACTAAACAACTTATTTTGCTAAAACTAGTGCAGTAACTAAAAGCAAATTTCAACACATTTTCAGGTTAAAAATCCAAATTTGTGATGTAACTGTATTTGTATTTTCAACAACATAATCTCACAGATATGATCAACCTGAACATTTTAGGATGAATTTTTTCAGCTACAATACACAGTTCAAACTGTTTAACTTCAGCCTCAAATTGTATACTCTTCATACTTTTGGATCCACGGTGGTTATTAACGATATTCTAATAAAGTAAGGAAAAAAGTGGGTCTCTATGTGTGTGTTCATGTCAAGTCTTTTGTGAAACAGTCTCATCTATTAAAAAATAACAAAGGAAAAGCCAAAAGGACGTACCTGGAGGTTAATTATTAGGATGAATGGAATTTTCTTTCCTGCTTCAGACTGCAGTTAGGAAACACTGTTAGCAACGAATATGCTTAGCAGCTAAACAGAACCAGGAAATAAGATTGGATACAGAAATATGCTTCGTTGCAGAAACTGCAACCAATTCTTGAACATTGCTCACTTAAGAACATTGTTTCTCTGGTTGAATTCAAGGAGGCTCTTTAAATTTTACCTTGGTACCTTATAATAAGGAACTAATTACACTAGCAGGAAAAAATCATCCCAGACTCTATGACGCTCAGGGGAGAAATTGATATATATGAATATATTCTTCTTTTGCTTGACAAGTGGAAAGTGAATTGCTCCAGCTTGTGAAATTTCTATAGTTCTATTCGCAGTGGTACTCGGTGATTTCACGTGCTAACTTGTCCCCATGTTTGCTGACTTTCACACTGCTTTGTCCTCTAAGCCCTTGCAACTATTTTCAATGTTTCATGTAAGGGTTGACACTGCCTTGATGAATGGAAACGTCTACCTTACTGCTTAAAAACCTTGTAAAAGTTATAAAAGTTGATTGTACAAAAAATATCGCGAGACACAACTATGGACAACTCCTCCCATGCCATAAAGGTTTCCAGAAGTTTGACACTGAGCATGATATAAGGAAGAAGTTTGGAAGGAGAGAAACTGATGAAAGGTTTCTAGAAAATACCTCTGGTACTAAGGAGGTAAAATATTGGCAGCAAATAAGCCACCATAACTAGTGAAAAGCTAAGATCCATTCCCCCATTCATTGTGGCACTTTGTGTTGTGAAAGGGACAATTCTTTCAATAACAATGTTAGGATGAATACGGCAATGCTTATACTCACGAGTTCATGACCAAATATAACAAAGCTAGAAAAGTGAAGTTCTGGTATTATCATTTCATTTCTTAAAATTGATATGTAAAACTTTACAAAGTTTTCTATCATATTACAAAGTTTGCAGTGGCTTTAAAGAGACAAAAGGTGACAACAAGCACATCTACAGGCAGTGTTTGCTATAAATATTATTTCAATAATCACGTAAATGGTTTGCCTTATAAGGTCAGGTATCTGACCCTAACCTATCTCAGCATTAGCTCCATATAGGAGCTATCTGATTGCATCTTCAGTTTAGTGTAGGAAATAATTAGAAACAACATATCCATTATCCTCTCAGCAAGATTCAGAAAAATTTAGATAAACAAAAAATTCAATCTATGGTGCATCAATGTGAAGTATATTATCTTTTCTTCACTTTAGTAGTTTAACTAACCAAACGACTTTGTCTTTTTCCAGAGGACAAACAAAGTGCAGTCGCGTAATAAGTGATTCTTCATTACCTGAACAAGACACTTAGGATGAAGAGCGATATTTGGGACGCATTCGTCCACCTTGAACCAGTCAACTGCAATAAGCTTGAGCAGAGGATCTCCACCAGTAACCTAGAAAAATTGCAAATACTATGATTCTAATTTTTATCAAGCTTAATTCTTATAGTACCATCTAAATATGGGGGAAAAGAGGGCAGCCCAGTGTACTAAAGCTCCCGGTATGTGCAGGATAAAGGGCCTGACTTGCAAAATAGAGTAAAAGCTAACACCAGCTATTATTTATTCAAGTAAATACTATCATGACTAAAAGATGACATGGCCTTGGTTATCAACAATAAATAAAAAACAAATTGTCCATAGGCACAATTTTTTATGAGCCAATAATACCCTTGGCCTTTTTTCTTTTCTTTATCCTGAACACTGATAAATAGGTGACTCTTGTGATTAATTAGCTAATGAAAGAGAAGCAGAAACTAGAAAACTGGAAAGAAATAGAGATCATGTGATAACAATCTTCAAGTATAAAAAGCTACCTTCGTACTGTCTTTCAAGTATGTCTTCCCTCTAATCATGAAACCAGAACCACTTGGCGAAGACCAGCAATCAGAGTCACCCTCACCCTTTGCATGCCGCATGGTACCATTAAACTGACTTGGATCAAGAGTTAATGGAGGTACATCGGGATTTAGTTCCTTACTAGTGTCTGGTGCTGCATGCAAGACAATTTCATTTAATAAAGTTTAAGAGACTTTAAAGTGGAAAAAGGATAAAAGGCATCATCATCTAAAGACTGTAAACATTTTCCTTACACCTGAATGTTCATAAAAGTGACCCCATACCACCCACTCCCTACTCCAGGAGAATGGTACATAGTGACCAGAGGGATTTATGCACGGTGTTTATTTTCTTTGCAGACTTCTACATTAAGCATTCAAACCATCCAGGCTAATAAAACAATACTTTTGTATTTGTTCGACAGATAAAGGTAGTTTTATTGATATACAGCAATAAGTGCATGTTATTACAACAAAAGATTAGCTACATCCAATATTGTGCAATACAACAATAACAACTATGCTTCAATCACATATTCTGTACTGAGCTCAAAAAATCAATTGGCATCTATATGAGTTACATCAGTTACTACAGCTATGTTGCACCAAAAGATAATAGAAAGATACATCTAAACTTTCCAGAAATCACGGATCCAGATACATCTAAACTATACAGTTATCACGGCTCTGTATTTATTTTCAAAGATTCTTCCATCTCTTTCCTTTTAGATGGACCACCATATTGTCATAGGGATTGTGATCCAAACCAAAATTGAAGTTTTTACTAAACCTTTCCTGTACCGGCATAGGAGGAGTGCTTGGCCGTTCTAGGCATTGCTCAACTAAGTACCAAACCGCTGAATATTACACTCCAAAGTTGGGTGGTGAAACTGCAGCGGAAGAAGAGATGTCTTTACTTTCTTTTTCACAGGGAGCATCTGTTGCCAATGTTGGGCCCCTCTTTTGGAATTTTTTTTGAGTAAACAATTCCTGTGTTTAATATTAATTGGTCCTGAAGAGGCTAATGCCTTCATAAATACTATCGTAAGTAAATCATTCATGATCCGCTCAGTATTTAGAGTAACTGATGATGAAGATACAGGATTACAAATTGAACTGCTACAGAGATGCTTCCAAAAATACCAAAGCAAAAAAGACCATGGGAATGGAGAAGAATGAAGAAGGAGAAAGAAAGAAAAACTCATCAGGATGAGAAGAACAGAATTTAGTTACCCGATGTCCTCTTTAAGGCCAAGCTTGCTATGGCCCATGAAACATTTTTTAGCTTGACCTTTGTGTCCTGTCAGAGGTAAATAAAGAGTTAAAAGAACACATAAAGGGTTCAAAGGCAAGGTAATTGAACCAGACAGTTTCTGGAACTATTGCACTGCTTTTGATGGAGGAACACGAGAAACGACAAACCTGCTTAGTAGATACTTCATCATCACTATCTTCATCTGATGATGATGAATCGGTACCTATAGCATCATAGAACTCATCTCCCATTGCATCCTCAAGCTCATTGCTTGACATAGAAACATCGGATGTTTTTGACTGAACAACAACAGTGGATGATTCAAATGTAAGTGCTGGATTTGCTCCAATATATTCCTTCAGACCTACACAAATAATAAAACATAAAAGGCGGGCAAAAATCACCAGTGCAATAAATATATATATATATATGAATTTCATCAACTGTCAACAAGCTAACTCCAATAGACGAGAAGTAAATTTGTAAACCAAAAAGAAAAAAAAATCAGAACACTATCACACAAAATGAGGTTGCATGGTCTAGCCATTCTGACTTCAGAATTATTGGATGCTGACCTTAATGGATCTTTCAGGAAATACGTGAAAATGATGAACACAGGCTAAGGTGTACATTTGAAGGAGCCAAACACAAAAGAACTGTTAGTTCATGGAGGAAGGAGAGGGTAAATAAATGCCCCATTCACATCCTTCGAGAAAGTTGGAAGCAAATCAGAATACAGTGTTAAAGGGAACAAGAGACAAAAGAACTTTTGGTTCACTACTACTGTCAAATTACAAAGGCAATGCAAGTGATTTAAGCGGTCCAGGCTTTCTGGCAAATGATAAAGGAAGGAAGAACATGGATGACTCACAGGTATAGGAAAGAAGAAACTATACAATGATTAGGGGAAAAATTCTTTACCGGAAAGTGTGGTAGAAAGAGAGAATTAATCTTCAACTGCTTAAGAAAGGAAAACTAGGGAATAAGACAGAGAAAGCATAAATGAAAATAAAAAGGCAGAGTTCAGCAGACCATATAAGCTTCGGTTACATAATGTAAGAGCAAAATCAGAGGCATTACTCTCAACTTTCAGTCAACATGCAAAGTAGAAATAGGGAACAGAAGAAAACAACGCAGCAGCATCAATGCCAAGAAAAATATGCTCAATGAATCACCTAGTACAACAGATAAAGGATATGGTTTTTTTTTCCCATTTTCTGGGGATGGGTAGAGGGAAGGATAATTCCGAAAACTAAAAAGATACAATGAATTGTGAATTTAGACCTTCTAACACAAGACATGAGCTTCCAAAAAACATAGATAATCAAATTAACCAACCTGCCACTTGACTCAACATTCCAAAAGGAAGTGTTCTCTCAAATTTAGAGAACTCATTGTTCTTCCACTTAAACCAGCCCTTAGAACGTATCTCCAGAATCAGTGTCACAAGGCATCTGGCAGGCTTTAATGAGGAAGAAGCGCCTATATTGCTGATTTCCCAAGAACAAGCTACAATTCAACATAGTTTAATCAGGACCATCTTAAGCTCTTATCTTAATAAAGTTACATTAAATCTACAAAAGCTAACATCAAACTCATAAATTTCCATGATATCAGCAATGTCTAGAGAATTGTAGCAAGAACAATGGTACGCATGCGGCATGCATCGGGATCTAATCAGCATCTTGAAGTAGATGCATATACGACTATATAAATACACAAACCAATTACGGAAAACTAAGGTTCATGAACATCACTCTGACAAGCATATTACATAAGAAAGTGAAGTTTGGCAGACACCATTCTCACAGATCTATCACTAAGGAAAACTTTCAGTATAAGCAAACAGTGGCAACAGAACCTCACTATACTGCAAATAATTTTGACAGGTAATTAGCATTATTTCTTAAGAAAAACATAACCAAGGAGGAAGGAATCCAAAGTTATCTGGTACAAGTTATTAATAGAAGATGTGTAGCTATCTGAAGATCTGTATAAACAAACATTAGGACACTCTGAGAAAGCTAAACAAAGGAAAGAAATGGTGTTATTGCAGCCCAATATAAATTTTGAAGCACATCCCTTCATGCAAGGTAAATATATGAAAAAGGTAAAGCTCATGAATCTAAAACTAAAAAGTGGAATGTACTTTAGGTTAGTAGTGTTGCACATATTGAGAAGAAGAAGAATGAGTATGTAACATGTATGAGAACATGTTACAATGTGGTTACAGGTACAAGCAAAAATGTTAACCAAGGACAAGTTGCTCAAATGGGACTACATTGTAGATCCTCAGACTCTGCTGCATGTCAAATCGAAGAAGAAACAAGGGACCATATGTTTGTGCAATGTCAATTCACCAGGCAGCTATGCTGCTATGGACTAACATTCTGAAATGGATACATCTACTGTTTGGTATTGATATGACATGGCATAATCATCTAAAGAATGGATCATCATGAGCGCAAAAGGGAAGACTCTAGAGCTCAAATATTTAAAATGGTCCATGCTGAGACAATCTATGCCATATACAGTTAGAATTTTTTAGTTTATCAAGCTTATGGCTCAAGTTCAGTCTCTTGAACCAATGCTTGAGAATTTCAGGCACCAAATTAATGTTTGTAAGGTAACTGAACCCCTAAGATGGTTACCAACTCCATGACACTAACTCATATTCTACCCATACTTCAAGGTAGAAACACACGAGTAGGAAAATAGTATGGACAAGGTGATAGCAATCACTGAATCAAGCCTATATCTATATATATCATAGTAACAAGCCAGCTCTCAGATTTTTTTTTAACAAACCTTCCAGTACTAAATCTTTTATGAAGTGGAGTTTCTTACCGATCATTTTTATACGTCGATATCCACTTTTTGGAGGCCTCTTCTTGTATTCAGTTGGGAAATGCAAAATTGCTGCATTAAATGTTGAAAAGTATCTATCAATGAAAGTATAACAATTAAAATAAAAAAGTAAAATAAAAGTGAAAGCATAATAGAAACAAACAGGCTGAACAGCATATGATATGCATGCCTGGAAATTGGAACTGAGAAAACATAGATTTTATCCTGCTAACAATTATTACAACTCTCTATTTCTTTAGATAATAATTCCTAAAGGAAAGAATCACAAATATACACTTCCAGTGACAGAGAAAGACCCTGCCAGAACGCTCATCAGATCAATCATATATGCAGGTATTGCAAGAGTACTCAAACTATATAAAGGGCAAGGTCTGATTCTCGGATAATGCAAGCACTAATCCTTCCCAAATTCTCAGCTTATAGTTTCTATAAAATTTGCATAAGCACACCAAACTTACAATATTTTGAGGTGTATTAGGTTCTAAAATAATAGGTACAGCAAATTTAAGCAAATGAACACTTTTTACCCAAAAAGAAGAAGAGATTATTAGAAAGCTGACTCAAAGAAAGAAATCAGAAATTGGAGGATAATCTCTTGCCACCGATTCGAAAAAAGAGAACTAGCAAATGACCAGCGTAGAAGAATTTACAAAAGTGATGAAAACACATCTCTCATTAAGTGTGAAGTTAAAGTTAACTGAAATTTGAACATAATAAAGATGAATTTAATAGAGAGAGCACAGGATCCTCACTATATGTTCCGTCTTGACCATGAAACCATCTCCGAGAAAAAACAAAATCTCTTTTGGACTGCCACCTGCAAAAGAGAACCTCAGATGTATTAAAAGAAGAAGATGACTCAAGGAGACCAAATTTGAAAGACCTCCAAACATAAAGAGAAGGATCACTCACATCAAAGGGTAAAAAAAAAAGATAACATTTTACTACAGGCCTATCAGGACGGCAAATTATATATAAACAGGACAAGACAACAAGGTTTGTGTTTCGTGTACATACACCTTAAACAATACATTCACCATAATATCAAGGCAGATTCATAATGACCGGTGTTTCTTTCGTTCACATCAGTCATTTGTGTTCTCCTCTCAGCTCATACCACACTACCTAGCATTAGAATTGAACTGCTCATAGATGCTAGTATTTCTTCTATTTTGTTTCTACATTACTTGCATATCGAAATGCTATCTTCTGCTTCTCAGCCTCCCTTCCATTTCTTCTTCCTAACAACAACATACACACAAGTGGGGTCAGGGCCTTGGGGAGGGTGGTGTGTATGCAGAGGCTGTTTCCTATTTCCTGGTGAATATTTTGAATGTTACTAACCTTATGCCTCAGCAGCCACTAAAAGAGAAGGAATATATGGAAAATCTCTAAGTTAATATATGGAAAATCTCTAAGTTAATATCTAGCTCACCACCCCAAATCTCTAAACTCCTCAATCTTGGATACAGCCCCAATATTTCTTGATGTATCCTTATCTTCCCCCCTCTGTAATTTTATAATTTCTGTTCATTATCTTATCCAATTTTTCTTTCCCTGAGATTTTAATTGTAACTTGGTGGTTAATTGGTTATGAGTACTAGAATAAATTTAAGGCAAGTTGATATGGGAAGCACATTCAGTCTTCCATTCCTCTCAAGGACTCTTCTCTCTACTTGTTCCAATTCCTTTGCTTTTTTTTTTAAAAAAAAAAAAGGGAAAGCCCGGTGAACTAAAGCTCCCACTATGTGTAGGATCCGGGGAAGGGCTTGACCACAAGGGTCATTGTACGCAACCTTACCTTGCATTTCTGCTAGAGGTTGTTTCCAAGGCTTGAACACGTGACCTCCTAGTCACATGGCAGCAACTTTAACGATTAATGCTGGTCACATGACAACAACTTTAACGATTAATTTCACATGGCAACAACTTTTCCTGGGCATTTTTCTTTCCATGACCCTCCTATTTACATGGAAACAACTTTACCGATTACTCCTGGTCACATGGCAACAACTTTTCCAAGGTTTTTTTTTTCTCTCTCTTCTTTTTATATGCCATGTACTGTTACATTTTTAAGCTTTACAAATTTGTATAGCCAAAGAATTAACATACAGCACCATACCTGATACATTGACTAAACTAGCTTTAGTGCTAGTCTTGCACCAAAAATGATAATAGCAGCAGAGGTAGCTTCTTAGAAGCAGTCATATCCAACAGGTACAGAGGGAAAATACTAGTCATTCAGCCAACTTGATGTTATGAGATTGAGGAAGATTCTTACAGTTCTGAAGTCAGATTTTAAATGGTCTTTCAAAATTCTCAAAACATATACCCTCGCAGAGCACCATTAAGAAACAGAATATGAATGATTGGAACTTACCAAGAAAGTTTTCGGAGATCAAGTGTCCCATAAACAACATCACAGTGACCATCCAAAGATTCTATCAACTCCATGTCCCCTGTTAACGTATCCCACCTGCAAGATGCCTATTAGGTAGAATTGAACAATAGAATTCCACAACTTTCAAGCATTCGAAGGAACATACTCATATCTTCGATGTCGATCAAGACTCAAAAGCACATCAAAGACAGTATCTGCACTAGCTTGGACAACACCAACAGCCTTGACAAGAACTCCTTTACCAGTCTACAGGAAAGAAGAAAAGAGCATGCCAGACAAGTTTTTGATTGTACAAATAAAACCTAGGATAATAAGAAAGATCTTAAAGGAGCATGTCAGCCAAGTTTTTGACTGTGCAAATAAAATAAAACCCAGACAATGTGGAATCCTTAAAGATTTGCCAAACATAAAAAGATATGAAGAGATAGATGACAAAAAGAAAAGAACAGAATGCTTATATCTACCTTCTATTTCATTGATATTAAATCTGAAGTAACCTCATAAAAAATATATATTAAATCAATAGCTTCTGAAATTCATCTTAGTCTTCTTTTACCTACTATCCATAATGTTGTTATATTTTAGAAAGCAATTTGCTTGGGATAGAGTTAATAACCAGATAGCAGATTTCTAGGACTCTTGTTACTTGCAGGACTCATTTTATTTAGTTTTTTATATTAAATTTGTACTTATTAGTTTTCTTATCTTTAGGATTGTAAGTACGTAGGTTTTTCTATTACCTAGATTTTCTAAGTGGTTATTTGTTCTCAGCCTTATATGTAATACACCAGCTATATAAGGGCCAACCCAGTGTTCAATATACATCGGTTCATCTGCTACCAAATCTTTTCTTTGACTTTATAGTATCCGAGCCTTATTGCTTTAACAAGCTTGATCCTTTTTTTCTCCTCCCACCCACCCAACTCGAGCCTCCCCAATACAAGTATCATCAATGCTGACAACATCTCCGGTTCAAAGACTCTTGTCCAAGCCTTGTGGATAGAGTTATATGGTACCTGTGTCGGTGGGAGGTAGTAGGTAACCCATGAAATTAATCAAGGTGGATGCAAGCTCGCTGGACACCATGGTATATACACACACACGACACATACATATACACATTTGATAGTTTAAACAAAAAATTTCATATATCAGTACAGGAACTAAAGAGTGACTTTCAGAAGCTTGGCAAATGTTCTTAAAGATTAATCATTTCTCTTAATATGCACCAATAACAGCAGTCTAGACATCCCAATACAGTACAAATTAGCAATCTCCAATCACGACAGTAAATCTAGTGACATGGCAGATACCTTTTTGTTTGCCATATCTTCAAATATCCGAACACCTACGCTACAAAGAAGGTGGACAACAACATCAGAAAATGAGTTACAACATTTGAAGAAGGCAATTTTTAGAGGCATAGCAAATAAGTTTTAACAAAATATATTCCAACTCAAAAATTCAAGTAAAGATCAAACTGAAATCCTAAAACAATTTTATCTTTCCCTTGTTGATAAGCTGTTTGATTACTAGTCAGGATGTTTATTTCATTTCAAAGCCGGTTTTCTTTTCCTTTAACGCTATTCATCCTTCAGGTTTAAACAGCTATTTCGACCAAATATACCATCAATCCTCAAATCTTCCAGTCACCTCCTTTGTTTATATTTCATTAACTTACAAAGCTACAAGAACAAATCAACTTGCTGACCTGCTTCATTACTTATATCAAGCTCCATTAATTTTGTTTTCTTTTTCTTTTTCTGATTGGGATAATTTTGTGTTTTTTTCCTCCTCTTCTAATCCAATAGCTTTATTTAAAAACTACTCCCTCCATTTCAATTTGTTTGTGTTACTTTTGTTTTTAGCATGTTTCAAAAGAATACCTCTTT
Organism: Solanum aculeatissimum; assembly: GCA_038996855.1. Classification (NCBI taxonomy): domain Eukaryota; kingdom Viridiplantae; phylum Streptophyta; class Magnoliopsida; order Solanales; family Solanaceae; genus Solanum; species Solanum aculeatissimum. The sequence goes on along the minus strand of JBCEWC010001553.1, from coordinate 11,175 downwards.
GCTTTTTTGGCAACTGATTAATTTAAACACCCCACATGGCATATTTAAGAACACAAGATTAAAGGACATTTGGTACATTCTATATATCTTTAATTTAAGACTACAAAATTTGGATTCAAAAGTTCTCTTTACTTTCTTAAACTCCGTGTCAAGTCAAAACTAGACAAACAAATTGAAACAGGGGGAGTAATTATTAATGAAGAAGATGAAAAGACATACCATCAAGAGTACGAACACATTTCCACTCATGTGCTTCAATTACATCTGCACCCTCTGCTTCAAAGTACACATCTGATTCACTTTTGACACCCAATTTTGAGGATTTGCGCAAAAGTTTCTCGGGACCTATGTATTAAAGAACATTTTTGAAAATAAATTATTATTTTGAATGTTTGTACTCACAAATCAAGGACACATGGTTAATTATGTTGTGGATGACATCATCAACATTTGACAAATAGCCAAAGATAAAGGTTTTGAAAAGCAACATAATAAAAGATAAATAATACGATAAGATACTTAATTTGGATGGAAAGAAACGTCATCTACAATTGAAAAGCAGCACATGCACCCATAGAGGTGGGAATATGCATGTTACACACACAGTATCCAAGGAAATAGAAGTTTTTATCTGTTTTGACATCACTTGTGTCACCGACAAGAGGGAGTAGTTCGGATGGTAAGCTCCCCTCACTTCCAACCTAAGTCACCAAGGGAGCAAAAAGTGTGGGAGCTCCTAGGGGGAGGGGTTAAAAAAATAAAAAAACATCACTTAAGTCATCTATATTGCTTGGAGTCTATTTCTGTTATTGGAAGGAAACCAAACTTAGAATACTAGTTAAAAGAATGAAGAAGCTATTCTATGCTGGAAGAGGCAAAATCATTAGAGAGAGAGAGAGAGAGAAATTGATCAGTGCAGGCAAAATCATAATTTTCACAGTGTACCATCAATCATTTCCTCCTTCCTCACCTTGTCCTATTCTTATCAGCTGCTTCAAGCCATGTGCATACCGCCGTACTCTAGGTCGATGTCCAGCAAGGTTAATCCTTTGATAGAGAGAATAATTTAATGAGATGCAGAAACTATTTAAAGAGATAGCAAGCAGAAAGACCAACTGTATAAGAATTAACATCACAATGCATTCAAGCAACAAGTCAAAGAGTTGATGAAAACTGTAAACATTCTCCAAATCCGATGTTGCTTGGATCCTCCAAAAATGCCGCCGCACCCTTGTTTTTTTTTTTTTTTGATTTGCACCGGGTGTCCGAGTCTCTTAGAGCCCCGACTAATCCCGGGGGTGCACAGGCCCTCGGCAAGGAGTTTCCCGCAAGTGCACCACGGGTAATTCAGGTTTTATCCAGTCCGATGGCCCTCAGAAATTGTTTGCACCCAGTGAGTTTCGAACTAGAGACCTTGAAAGGGAGCAAACCCCAAAATAATATATTTTTGAAGGATCCGATGTGGGTGCACCGGCATTTTTGCTGGATCCAACACAGGTGTATGGGCATTTTTGCCAGATCCGAGCAATGTAGTCCAAATCATAAATTAGTAAGGCTTCTATTAATCACTATCCAGACTGTAGATTGTAGCCTCTTTTACTTAAGGAAATAGAAGGGGAAGGAATGTGCGAGGCACTCCAAATAAAAATGATATCAGCCTATGACAATACAGAAGAAGCTTTTTTTTTTTTGGTTTCAATCAAGAAGTCTGTACATACTCGCTCTCTAACTTCAGTTTATCTCTTGCACTTTGACCTCTTGAAAGATCATAATCTGCCTGCAATGAAATAGTACAGTATGAGAAACAACAATTAAATCAAAGTAACATGGCCAAATTCTTTCATGAGCATGATTTCATGGTAGTTTGAGATCAAACTTATGCATGCATCAGATGCTTCTAGGAAAATTGCCAGAAGAAGCATCCATTTAGAGTTTTCTTACCTAATGCACTCTCAAACAGGAAACCAATAACTACTTTTCCTCATTCTATTTTCGTAATTCATTATCACATCTTTCCTTTAATCTCAGAAACCACAATAGTAAAAGTCGATTACAGTATTTCGCATATATAGATGAACTTACATACACCTCCCTCCTAGGTGATCTCTTCCCATATGTCTAAGTATTGGTGGAGAGTTACCGGGTAACTGTTGGTGGTGGAAGGTAGCACATATCCCATGGAATTAATTGAGGTATGCAAGCTGGCTCGGACACGACAATTACTTTAAAAAAATGACACCTACCTCCTGAAAAGAATGACTTAATTTGACTAGAACAAAAATTAGAAAAAGAAATTGGAGTGCCTCTTAATTGTTGTTGCACTCCCCTTTTGTTTGTTTTCTCATCTTGAATGTTTAACCTTTAATTAATAGGACTTGGAAAATCTGATCTAATCTCATGTGGAACACATTAATGCTTTTGCTGAGTTACAAATCAAGTGATGTGCCGCTTGCAAGGGATATGGCGCGTGAAAGTCAATAAAGAGTTAATCTCAGCTGGTTAGTATAAGATTCGCCAAGTCCAAGAAGTTTAAAATCAAATCAGCCAAACTGGATCAAAGTAAAAGCCTTCTCTTGCATAAAATATAACATCACAATTATGCACATACAAGTTTAGAACTGCAGAGAGTATTAACTTGAGGGGAAATGGGCTAACACCTTTTACTTGCAATAAGTTGGATGTGAAAACCATGTTAACAAAATTCATGAGAAAAGGATAAAGAAAATCAAGTCAAAAATACCCATCATGCCTTACCTGCTGTTTTGCTTGATCAAAGGCTTCCATCCATTTCCGGACTTCACCAGGCGAAGCACAAGCAATCTTAGAGCAATAAATTTCAATTCAAGTATTAGCCTTCTCAATATAAAATAATTATTTTTATAGGCAAATTTCAATTCAAGTAGTTCAAAGGCAAAAAAAAAATTTTTAAAAAAATTCACTCATAAATATGAAATATATCAAGGGATTTTCTCGATTGATTTGAATTAATGTTTTCCTCTTTAGATTATGTATAGTAGTATCATTTATTTTGAAAAATACAGAAGAGTTGACGGAAACATTTTGGATTTAAAGATGAGATGGATTCATACACCTAGTAGATGACATCATGAATCAGAGAGCATGTCAGTATATATGTGATTTTCAGTTCGTTAGTGGACAAATTTATTGATTTGTCATCTATGAACAGAACAATAGGAAAATGTCAGGAAAAGAAGATAAAAACACATTCACTGTCCCTCTCCCTCCTTCTGATAATAAGCTGCCGTGGAATACTATCTTCAACTATATTACAGTGAATCAATTGAGCCCTGAGTTATTCAGCATATCTCGGCAAGCCAAATTTTGGACGAATAATATCTCTTATGAGTAGTAAGAATCTTTGTTAACAAAAGAAAGATAAGCATCATCAACTTTACTAACGATGCATAAAGAATGAAGTCCCACTTACTTCTCCCCTTTTTGACTCGTCCAATCGATTGTAAAACCTCAACACATAGAGATCCTAAAAAGGACAAAAGAACACGAGAATATCATTTGGGTATGGATTTAAAGAACACTTATCTGAAAGTACATGATGCACCAATAAAAAGAAGGGCCAAATTTATGCTAAAGGATCAGAGAAATCAATATAAATGTTAATGGTCTGAGTCTCACCCCATGGTTAACTCTTCGGCGACCTATTTCTTCCACCATAAGCGTGTGATTTATTACACCCCTCCTTATTGGTTTCTGCAAACAAGGATGTAATAATATAAATCAAGGTCTTCTCTTTTTTGCAGCAAATACATCTGATACAAAAATACTCTTCTTTTTTATTGTGAATAAACACTAAACTACTTGTATTTTATGAAGCAATTGTTCGACACAAGCTTGACAATGAATGAGAGGAAATGGGGTGAGTATGCAAACTTTAGAAGCATCGCCACTAAAGATGGTCAGCAAGTTATGGGCATTCAAAGAAACAGAAAGAAGATAAATGTGAAGAGATAAAGATTATCACCAAACGGTTACCTACCTGGAAAATGGAAATCCAGCAGGTAACATAAAGGTTTTGCCTTCAAAAGGAGCTATTCTTACGAACTCTTGCAACTAGAAACCTGAATTCAGATTCCTTTATTTTTTTTCTGTAAATTAAACTGATCGATGTTTCTCTAGAAAAAGCTATAAGCACTTTGTACTCTATGGAAATCACATGGTCTTTGTCAGCATACAACATATAATCCAGATATTACCTCCTCCTCATGTTTTACCAAGTATTTCTGACCTCACAGATGTAGAGCTCTAAAACTTTAGTCTCGACTAAGACAGACTGTGAAACCATAATAATTTTCCTTATTTTCTCACTTAACTAAACTGTGTTGCAAGATTTCTTACTTTTTATTCACTCGTAATTTTTTTTTCCCTCTACAACCAATCTGTTAGGCAACGCTGCTAGTTTAAATAATTTCAAGAAAGGGAGAAAATTTAATAATATGTTGTTCTATGTGAGGACTCATCCACAAAAATATGTTGAATAAGATTAACCCATACTATGACAATGAAGATGAGGAGTAGCTTTAGTGAAGCAACAACAATCTACTCATATTCCTTTCATTTTCAGCTACATTTATGAAATAGCATGCCCACATCAACAGTACTCTTTACCAAAGAGTTGCATTGATATATCGTATCTCAAGAAGTATTCTAAACGGAACCTCTTCAAAATGCTTGTTGATTGCCTTTTCAATAGTTTTCGAAAAATACTAGTACTATATATTTATTCAAATGTCATATAATAAGAACAATTTTGTGCAGATCTACTTAAAGTGTCACCAAATGAACTTCTTTTTTAAAATTTAACCTTGGTCTGTACATAATACTTGCTTTTCAGATTATATTCAAGCTACAAGATATTTACAATGCAAGGGCGGAAACTATTTGGTTCAATTGATCCACTCGAATCAATCAGATTCCCCTATAACCAGAAATTGGCTCAACTGAAATATGAATAGATCCAGTCAGAAAATATATGATGAACACATACTACCAACAAAACTAGCTTAACAAATCTGCAACAACAACTACATCTCAATCCTAAGCTAGCTGGGGTTGGTTATCTCCATGTCGCTCCATTAGGCCCATTCAATCAAATATTGTAAATACTAACATATTTAAAAATTTGGATACTCTAGCACTAGAGTTTTCTAAAATTTCTAAAACATATAAATCTAAAACAAGACTAAAAGTCTCCTATTGACCATAGGACTTAAGCTACCGAGCTATTAAGAAGAATAATCTTAAGCAACAAAAGCATTAGATAACCAATCAACTAAGCTATGAAAAACAATAATCTTAAGCAAAAAAAGCATTAGATAACCAATCTAAGCTATGAAGAACAATAATCTTAAGCAGCAAAAGCATCACCTAGCCAATCAACTGATCTACTAAGAACAATAATCTTAAGCAACAAAAGCATCACTTAGCCAACCACTGGAGCTACTAAGAACAATAATCTTAAGCAACAAAAGCATTAGATAACCAATCCACTGAGCTATCAAGAACAATCTTAAGCAACAAAGGCATCACCTAGCCAGCCAGCCAACTGAGCCACTAAGAACAATAATCTTAAGCAACAAAAGCATCATAGTCAACCAATTGAGCTACAAAGATCAATAATCTTAAGCAACAAAAGCAACAAACTTACAGTGCCACAATAATCTTAAGCAACAAAAGCATCATAGTCAACCAATTGAGCTACCAAAATCAATAATCTTAAGCAACAAAAGCATCAAACTTACAGTGCCAGGATTTTCATGGGGATCTCTCTTATACATTTCCATATACTTCCCACGGATATACAAGAATCTAAGATGACAATACTCATGCCCAATTGAATTAACACCCAAATGATAAACCCAACCAAAATACTCAAAACCATCATTATTTCCACCCCTCTCCTCAGCTCCACTCTCAGAACCACCACTCTCTGATGACCCACCTTCACTTTTCACTTTGGCAAAAATCTGTGAAGCCATTTTTCAAGAATCATGCAAAAAAAAACACAAAAAAATGCAATCTTGAAAATCAATGAAACACAAAAAGTGGAAAAAGGAAAAAGTGGGGTTCTTTGCTTTGGAAATTGGAGTAATATATATGGAAAATGGAGATTTTTATTGATTGTATCGCAAATTATTAAATTGAGAATGAATCAAACAAGAAAGAAATCTATATAAGGTGAGAGAATTTTGGTTGAGTTGTAAAAATCAAAGAGGAAAAAAAAAGTACAATAATTTCCAAGAAATGATTCACTCTTTTTATTGTTATTTTCTGTTAGGATGCAATTTTTTGAAATTTAATTTGATTAATTTAAAATTAAATAACATTAGTGTGGAGATCGGATTATTCAAATTTTTTTATCGGATAAACCGTTAATTCATTAAAAATGATTAGACTAACATTTTGATTTTAGGTATATTAGTCTCATTTGGTTTTGAGACGAGAGTTCCCCGAAAACAGTCTCTCTAATAGTATATAAGGAAAATTATATATTTTTCCCTTTGTTAGTCATAATTTCCAAATGGAAAACTTATTTATTTTTCTATAATTATATATAATTTGAGTTATTCATATTATGTAAGGCAAGTGTTAAAGTGTATTTATTGTTATTATTTTTTCTTTCACTACTCACTGGCTCAATGCATTTAAAATAATGAAAAAGAAGTCATCTTTTTTTCTTTTTTAAGGCGTGATTATGGATTTGTTGAAAAAAAAGTACGATAGAGATTAGAGGTTAATTGATACATTAGCCAGTAATCATCCGATAATTGTTAATCTGTTATCGAACCAACCAGAATCTTATAGATTGGCTAGTGAATTAGTAAATTTTAAAATTGATATCCGATAAACTAAATTATTAAGTGAAATTATCTGCTTGATTCGCCCGATAAACAACCCTAGTTGTTTCTCATTGTAATTGAATGTGACACGAAAATTGATTGAATTACATAGACCAAAGAGGAAAGTTTTAATTTTACGATTTATGTAAGTTTTAAATATAACATTTCTAATAAGTTATATTTGAACACTTCAGTGACGACGTATTTTGATAAAATTTTAAACACGTAAAATATTCTTATTTGACACTCTCAATTTCTACTTTTTCATAATAGAAGTATTAAAGATATTTTTAAAAATTAGACGTAAATTATTAGTTTCATTTCTAAACTATTGACATTGTTAGAATCATTACTATAATTGACTAACTGAACTTAAATATAACTCCAATATTACAATATGAGTGAAATACATCCACTAAATTTTCATCAAATCTAGAGGTATTCTAAACACTTTTCTCAATTTTTTATTAAGATTTATATGCTCCTGCAAGAATTTGAGACCACTTCCTACCTTATTAATATGTTAATTGTATAGCATTTTATAATTGAGAATGAAATAAAAAAAAAGTCTAAGGTGATAGAAAATGGTTGGTTGAGGAAAGGTACACATATTTATTTCAAGAAATGATGATTTTTTTAAAAAATTTATTAAAGAGATTTAAATTTTGAGATTTGTCCAAGTTTTAGATATAAAATTTTGGTATATTAATTGAGCACATGATAAATTATTTTTATTTGATATTTTTCGATTTTAAAAAATTTAAATTTTTTGTGTGTGTATATTCTCAAATAATTTTCACATAACATAATTGAAAAGATCAATAAATATCAAATTTACTCATAAATTTAAGAAATTATGTATTTATATACGACATTTAAGATATACTGACTCATCATAAATAATAAAAAAATATTGCAACAAATGAAATTGTTCCTTTCTTAATTAGAGAATTAAAATTTCAATTTCGAACATAAAAATATTTATGATAAAAAAAATTCTTTCAAATAAAGTCCTATACAATACAAATTTGATTAATCAAATTTCGATACAAATTTCAAACATCAAATAAAAACTTCAAAAAATAAATAAATATGTTGACTCACAATATATAAAATAGACATATTCCAACTCCCTACTTTGGAATGTAATTTTTTTTTAAATAAATATTTTGTCGGCAAGAGAGTGGGGCCCATATTCATTAATTTGGATAATTAATTTAATTTTTTACAATATTGACTAATTAATTACACTGTGAATATTTATGAGTAGGTATTTATTATTCAGTCAAACTTAAAGAAATTGATAAATAGTATCAAATAAATAAATCAAGTTAAAAATAATTATTTTCATTTCATAGTATTTATCTATATTTATATTTTAAAAAAAGAATTAAATAATTTTTTTAAATTAAATATATTTTTTTCAAAATTGCATAATATCAAAAGGAAAAGAAATTAATTATGTTGAGATAGATTTAATCAATGGAGTATTAATATTATAATAATTCATAAAATAAAATATTCATGAAACAACATTGTTACTTGCAATAAGAAAAACTTTGGCCTGCAGCATGAGACCAAGTAAGCATTGTGGACGCTTCTTCGATGTATAAAACATCTCATATTTATGTAAAATTTAGAGAGAAAAAATCACACGCTAACAAATATAATATAAATAATCAAATTTGATATGCTCTCATATTTATGTAAAATTTAGAGAGAAAAAATCACACGCTAACAAATATAATATAAATAATCAAATTTGATATGAATATTAGTGTCTGCTTTCACAAAAATAACTTAAAATGAATAAATAAATATCTTAATATTTTCAGTCATGGGTCAATATTGTTTTTTATTCGTCTAGCCATAGTAGATTATAAACGTTGGTGCTCCTTCATCCTATTTTAGATGTCATGTTTGCGCTTTTTGATAATTAATTTGACTAATTTTAAATTTTAAATTAGATTAAATTTATTTGATATTTTAAAATAAAAAATTAGATATGAAAAAATTATAAGAAAAATATAATTGATTGCAGTCATTTTTCATATCAATATGATGAAAAAATATATCTTAAAATATTAGTCAAAATCTATATAATTTGATTTATAAATAAAAAATTTGACAATTAAAATGGGACGAAGGGAATTCTAGTCATAGCCAAAGTATATTTTCTTTCCATTTATTTAAGAATTTTAACTTTGAATTTATTCTTTTTTTTCCTTTTATTTGAGCCATATAATGTAGCTTGGTCAGATAAAATTCTTTTTAATATTCCTTTCTTATCAACTTTACCTAACAATTAGATCATAACATGCTTCAAGGTGGGAAAAGTCTCAATTAGAACATAGATATAATAACATTTGTATATTTTGGAGAGTTGAGGTTGTATGATGTTTTTTCTCTTTCGAATAAATTGTCAAAATTAAAATAGTTCAAAGGCAATTTTTTTAATAAAAAAAATCACTTGTAAATATGAAATGTATCAAGGATTTTTTCGATTGATTTGAATTCATGTTTTCCTCTTTAGATTATGTATAGTAGTATCATTTATTTTGAAAAATACTCAAACATAAATGTGTAACCAAGCTTAAAGTATCATATAGTGCAATGATAATTAGATACACCATTGATGTCACTTTTTTAGGTTTTTGATTAATTTTTCTTTTAGTTCTTTCTTTGATTGGTTAATCTTTCAAAAAAACTAAATCTAACAAAATTGAAATTTCTATTTTATTTTGTCAGTAAAATTTATATAATTGATCTAACATGTATATATAACGACTTGATCCCGTTATTATAGATAAGTCAATAAAAAAGAAATTTGAGCCAGAAAACTTTGTGTAGTGATTTGAGAATTTTGAGTCTAGGCCAAGCTTGGAGGAAATTTGAGTCACGTGAGGTCTAAGGCAATCCAATAATGGATAGAAAATTGGATTATAGGTTTGATTATTCGAATATATAACCAAGACGATAAGGAGCCCTTACATCTTTGCGGAACTGAATTCGGGCAAGTATAACTCTCAAAATTGATCTTGGCGCTAAGGATAATGTTTGGAATGTCATGATTTGAGAGTGTGTTGCAAATCTGGAGTTGATATACGAGTTACGAAGTTTCTGTCTTCGTGCAACCCGCTATGACAGTCACCGTCATAGCGAGACAATCACAAACTTAAAAATCTCATAAAAGACCCAAATTCGTTTTTACTTCTCCCACTTTATTTTTGAGAGACTAGAAACGGCCTAGGGCTATTTTTGTTTTCTACCAATTCTCTTGCTAAAGGTAAGTTAATCTATTCTGTAACGTCTATTTTAATTCTTAGACTACAGATTCTAGGGAGAATGATTATCAAAAAAGATTTAGGCATGTAATAAATGGTGGGTAAAAAGCCTTAGTTTGGGGGATTGTCCAAGGTTAGGATTTTGCTATAATCCGGGTAAAAGTTAGGCTATTATTGTTGATTATGTGTATCCCTTGATTGTTTATAGACTAAGGATGAGCCAGAACTTTAGAAAAAACTTTGGTTCTATAGAGTTTAAGACTTGAATTAGAGGTAGGTAATAGTTTAATAATTCAATTTGTGTGATATATACATGTTAACTAAATTCATAGTACTTCTGGCATGTATGAAAACGAGAATGATAATATGAACTAATGGATGACCTATCTTAGCCTAATTGCATGCAATGAACTTATTACTTGAACTTGATCAGCGGTGCATTATTTATTATGGATATGATTGTGATTGTGTTTGTGGACTAGGTGTCTCGTTCCGACACATTATTGGAATGAGTGTCATGTAACAAAATATATTTGTTTGGGTTTGGATCCCTTGAGAGGACTATTATTAAATTTGCATTGAATTGATAACTTGAGACTGAATATGAGCATGAACTGTGAAACACTGTGTTATTTCAATATGTGTATGTATTACTTTGTTTTGGTTGGCTGTTTGTATTCTGCTTATTGGAGTAGTTGTGTGATCATACTAGTACACCTTATTTATGTGTACTGATACTACACTTATTCTTTCTTTATTGAGTACAGAGCATCTTCAGATTGCTGCTAGGGGTATGCATCGGTCGGTTCGGTTCGATTTTATATATTAACGGTTCAGTTTATCGGTTTTCAGTTTTTAAATATGCTAACCCAATAACAAACCAATAAGATAATGTTTATCGGTTTTCGGTTTATCGGTTTTATGTCCTTGATGGTTCGATTTTCGGTTTACCCGATAAGAACGATAATGAGAATTTGCATTAATAAAAGCAAATAGAAGAAGACTATGTTTACAAA